>NW_019091389.1:761432-1004302 GCF_001949145.1 Acanthaster planci | reverse complement strand
GCATACATGTACATGTACTTGTACACATGTACGCTTTACCTATGGTTGATTGGTGATACACACGTCAAGCAGGATGGCAGCTTTCGCGTAAGACGAGGTCCGGATAATATGAGCTAATTTAGTAAGTCCCAAGGCCCTCGTATTAACGAGAGTCAACTGTATATGATGAACTGTCACATGCAATTCCCTTCAGTAGAAAAGATTGAAAAGATAGCTTTTTTTTTGTTTACTGCAAACTACAGTTTTATTTTGGCTGCAGACAGTTAATGTAAGTTAAATGATGTCCCCTTTTTCTTTGTGTGGTATTCTGCAAATATCAAACAAGGCCATTGTAGGCATCTTGAATATTTTTGCTGAGATATCCATTTCTTTTCCAAATCAAATTACAGCATACAGCTTGAAGCAGTAATTAGATTTATTCTCCGACATAGTGGACACTTTACCGGTACACGTAACTAATGTAAAACTGTTGAAAATAGCAAAGAATGTGGTAATGGAAAAGCCTAACTTGACTCTTTCTGTCAAGTTTTAGAGACGGTTGACTTTGATTTCATTTAGTCATGGCCTCCCGTTTATTTGAGAATGGTCTGTGTCTCATCCCCCTGTTACTTGGAATTTGATCTTGACATGAAATGGAGACCTTGATGATGAAAAGAAGCCCATAAATGCCTTGCTTAATCCTTGTAAACATCGTGATATGGCAGATGGATACCACACTTCGTATTAACTTACATGTATATTAACTGTCGGCAGCCACAATCATAATCTGGATTACAGATAAAAAGATCATGCACCTTGTCATTGTTTGCTACCGCATTCTATTCACAGTTTCACTTATGATGTGACAAAAATACACATAGTGGATTCAAAGTTTGACATACGTGTACAGCAGACTCTAATGTCTAATACTTGATTGCATTGCCTTTAACCACTTCCTGCGGGGGAGCCCGGTTTCGGACACTGTGTGTTTATACGCGTGACCGAGGTCTCCAAAATCGGACAAAGGAAACAGGGCCTTGTAACAAAAAACCGTTCTAGGAACAAAAGACCAGGCTGCTGGGCATTTTTTCACTCTCAGTATTGGAGAAAATCCAGCCTTGTTTTGAAACAGTATACCAGAGTTTTGAGCATTTAATGTGGGCGGATTACCAAAACAAAAGCGCTCTACCACCGCAGCGATGAGCCACACAGCACCGCTGCACGTTTATCACGCCCCTATTAAAAAGAGGTCAGCTGGGCACTGTGCCAGGTTCGTGAACAAAAGAAAGTTACATAACACCGCACAATCTGGGCTCTTTTTACAAGGCTGCAGGCCTGGCTGAAGTACTCGGGCGTCAATAGATTTTGTCTGTCAGGCTACAGTGGCCACCAGACAGTACTTCATGTGGGTGTAAACATCCATTAATTGAAATGATGAATTTTTGAAGAATTTTGAACACTGAAAATCTTGAAAAAGTCCCGATTATGTGCACTGCATTTTACAAACCACCTGGCAGCAAGTGGCTAACCTGTATGACTTCAGTTATTCTTGCAGGATAAGTAACTGTACAGTCATTTTTTTTGACAGTGCTCTGAAAAGAAATTTAACATATTCTTCTCGACAGGTGTTAATACGAGAGTTCAGCCAAATTAGAACCACTAGTGTTTGTCACATGATGCATGAAAATAATTGTGAACGAAGTCATCCAAAGTTGAAAAGTTTCAGATACCTTTGATGGTAATAGCAGGGAGATGTGGTCAAAATTGTTATAGGAATGGAAAGGATGATGATGAGAGAAAAAGGGTTCACATGTAAATGGATGTCAACTGTATTCTGTTTAAGTGTGTGTAAACTTTTGGCCATGACTTTATTTAGAGTTGTAATCTGTGAGGTAATACGTGTGTGTGGGTTCTGAGTTGACATTTTTGACTACAGGATGCTGAAGTCACCCTTTGGGTCACTTGGTAAACATCTCAAAGAAGCACAGCTGTGTCGTGTTGTGCACTGCAGAAACATGCAAGAGAGTGACTGTGGGCACTTGTGCATATTTGTGTTGTAAAACCAAAGGAGGGTTTTAAATGCAACTTTTCTGGCACCAAGATTTGCCAGAATTTTCCAGCTTTAAGTTGTCTTCGGGGATTAATTGTTTTAGTACATTGTCATATTATATAACAACGCTTATTTGTGCATGATGTCATGGATAAACATCAACACGTGTGACACGAGGTTCACCATAAGGCAAAGTTTTTTGGAAAGTCCCTTTTAGCTCATGTTAATTATGTTTGAATGTCCAATTAACCATGTTCCAATGTACATGTATGCATGTTCTCAATGAAAATTCAAAAAGTGGATGTGACCAGGTGCAGAAACCATTTTGTGCATTTGTAACAATGAGAGAGAAGTGCAACATTGTGCTTGATAGTCATGATAGTAGACATGTAAGTGGTCATTGAACCCAGAGGAAAGGCTGCTGACTCTATAATCAGTTTCCACTGGATGAGAAATTGACTTTGACTGGGGAAATAAGCACATTCCCCAAAGATTGTGTGGGCTCCCTAATAATACTTGGTACAAATTACCGCTGTCTCTCTTTAGCAGGTTCTGCATGCACCAAGTTGACAAGGTCCTCCCCCTCCCCTTGCATCAAGTATTTGCCTTGTAACTTTGTAATTGAGTCTTGGTGTTTAAGAAGAAATGGTGGTTACTTCTGCCGGAGACTAACTAGATATTGAAGATTATCAAATGTATAGAAAGAGATTGAGAATTAACTTTTCGGTGAATTTCTCATAAACGTTGACAGCACATGCTTAAATGTCAAAACCTACCGTAACTTGATCAAATCTCAGACCTTGTTTGTTTTATAAAGTGAATTTGTGTGCTTTCATTGGTGTTACGTAGCTTCATATCACCAGCACTATCAGCGTCGGTCAGGCACATCTCAGTCAGAGGTACATGCAGATCCAGGATTTGAGCAAATCCATCCCACCACTGCATGTGATCACAGTGCACTTGCCCAGGGGACTTGCCCAGGGGACATACCCCTCCCTGAACACCAGAATGTTATAAATTTGCTGTAATAACAGATAACAAGATGTTCTTCACAATTATTTTATACAATACGTTAGAGCATGACTACAAGTATAATAAATATGGGTAATTCCCGAAATTAGGGGTCCAAAAGTGTGACATTTGTGTCCCTTGTTACATCTGACCTTTGTTAGTTGACATGGAAATATCACAGGAATTGATTTCAAGCTACATGTATTACTACTTGCTTGGCAGGTAGTTTATGTTCATTCAGTACTTTTGGAAATTAGAAAATGTGTTCTGATCTTACAAAGTCATATGTCAGATGTGACAGGGACGTAAAAAAATGGACCCCTAATTTCTGGAATTACCCATACATGTATGTCACTTTTTGGTTATGCCTGGGTAGACTAAGAGAGAATTTTACTTGTGCTTGGATAAATTAACAGTTATGGGACATACATGTATTCACTTCCATTCCATTCAATTCAATTCAGGTTTATTTGTATGTGCAAAGTAACAACACCATTGACATTTGGAACACTTACACGTACATGGATTTATCGCCATCTGCTTCTCTGATGTGCATAAAAAGTGCTGAAACCTGTCATAATGCAGTCATTGAAGAATCCACTCGTGTAAGGAAGAAAGAAACCATGTTGTTGCCTTGTTGGTTGGTTTTCTCATTGCCAAATGCTAATGAACAGTACATAAAAAAATTGAAACAGCATGTTAATAATTGTGGTTTAGAAATGACAGAAATGACTACCAGTTTTCTCCCATGATGAATAATTATGTACAGGGGCATTGTGTGGTACATTCTAGATTACAAATCAGGATCATAATATCACCATTTGGTCACTCGAGAACAGTTTTTTATTGATATCTGTTTTGTTCTTTCAATTAAATTGGCCCATACATTTACATGTACCTTGTATTGGACAAAAAGAAACAAACCCATACAACTGGTACAGTTATTCTCATACCTGCCATACTGCTTCCTGCGACCATGTTTGCCTCTTATAGACCACTTTAAACTTTACCGTCATACATGTAATTTACATAATTCAGCACAGAACCACTCCATGCAGGGTTGCTGGTGCCCATTCCATAGGGGACACTTGTGGCAAATTTTGTATATTTTACTAGGTGACACCTTTACTCATCCCCACACCTGAGTGATTTCTGCTGAGTTTGTACACACTGTCAGAGGCTTGAACGCATCTGTGTATGGCACCACACTACAAAAGGGAGCCCTCAAGCAGCCAGGCATTGAAGCAAAATAGCTCTTTTAATAGCAACATTGTCTCAGAGTTTCAAAGAGCATTGATACTGTAATAAGCATTGTACGGATCTCGAACACATGACTATCTGGAGTCAGCATTTGTAAGGCCCAACTTTGTAAAGAACTGTGTATCTTGTGTCTTAAGTAGTTAGTATATCCAGCCGAAAATAATGTTATGTTTAGGGCCAGTTCGTTGTGGAATAATATCTTCCACAACTGGTTAAATCAATTGCCTTTCACTGTGTACATGTGGTACCACACAAATGCATCTACAGTGTGCATGTCTTACCAAAAACTCCTTATTACCAGGAGTTGCTGGGCCACTTCCACATCTGTCAAGGGGAAATCTGGCGAAGCCGCTAGCAGAGCTGGCATTTTTCCACCCTATAGGTACATGTAGGTGTAGCCGCAGCCGCAGCCAAATAACATGGACACCTCTCCACACTGCGAAATGTCAACTTCCTCACAATGAAACCGTGGAATCTTTGTTTAGCCATGGGGATGCTGACGAGTCCTTTGTGCAATGAAAAGCACTGAAAAAAAAAAAAAGACTCTGTGGCGCACTGTTTTTGTGCAGCAAAAAGGCCAAGTCCATCCAAAAAATTGAATATTTGATCTTCTAACGGATTGAATCTTTGATAATAGGTATACCAATCCAGAAGAAAAATACAGTGTACGTGCATGTTTTTGTGATGGTCCACTTTGTTGAGTTCCAGGATAGGGGGTCCGTCCCATAGCTGAAGGGAGGAGGCGGCTTGGAATCAGTCAGTCCTAATTGGTGATGAATTGTTTTAGTCCCAGTGATATCACACACTACCATAAAGTGAAACTGGTAGGAAAGGAAACTTGTGGCCTTGCTAAGTTTACGTGGAAGACCTTTGAAATACAACTTTAGAATGCAATTTTGAAACCAAATAATTGAAATTTTCTATTGTTAGTTCATTGATTCTCCCCCCAAATGCTTGCTTTTTAAACTACATTTAAAAAAAAAAAAAGAATGTTCAAAACTTGCGCAAAAATTCAAGTATTTGAATATTTGGCACAGCCTTGTACATCATATTGCTGTTTTCAGAAGACTTTTCAGAAGGGTAATTCCAGAAATTAGGGGTCCATTTTTTTTTTGCGTCCCTGTCACGTCTGACATATGATTTTGTAAGTTCAGATCACATTTTCCAAATCCCAGAGTGATGAATTAATGTATATCACCTGCCAAACAAATAGTAATAATTTGAAATTAATTCCGGTGATATTTCCATGTCAAATAACAAAGGTCAGGTGTAATAGGGACACAAACTCGTCACACTTTTGGACCCCTAATGTCTGGAATTACCCCTAAGACTGTTATTTTTCGCTGGTTGTGAACGTGCACTTGGCTACTTTTGTGGCATGAATTCTTGTCATTGTCATTTTAGACTAATCTCGATGCAGACAACAGACTGTGTCCATGATAAGACATACTCATATGTGTTTCCATGACAACTATCAGAGGCAGTCACATTGAAAATAGCAGAGAATTGATGTGAAGGGTGCAGATTTGTTGAATGTATGCCGTAACTTTTTGGGGGCCTATATTCCAAAAATTACGGTAATAGTTGTAATCATATGTCAAGTGTGAGTAGTGGGGGTGTTAAATGTAATGTTTCATGTTTGGTTTTGATGTCGTAAGAGCCAGTCTCAATAAAGTTAATGTATTTCAACCCATTGCGGAGATAGAAATGATGTTCCCCTAATTTGCATCACTTCACGAAGGCAGTTTGTGCATCCACTGTAAAACTAGTTCCCTCCTTGGTCTTTCAGCACTTGAGCAGATCATTCACCTAGTGGGACATATCTGGCTACATACATGGAAGAATGATAATTGCTCCCTACATGTCCGGGAAAGAATGTTATGGTTGGAAAGAATCTGTGACTGCCGGGGACTGATGTCCCCCTTAGGTCCAATTAACGCATTGAAGAAATCCAGCTCATGTTCATGTGCATCCTGGAAGAAGTCACATGACAGCGATGTAATCTAATCATAAGGTTCAACCCTGAACAGATGTGAACAAGCATAGACACCTCTCTGGAGAGCCTGCCTAAGCCATTATGACTGATGGGCTTGCTGATCCCCAGAATTTGTTGTTGACTGATCCGAGGTGTAAAGTGACAGCTACATCTGGGGTGAACATGGTCTGCCCAATGTTTCAACATGGGGAGTTTACATAAACACTTGTCTCTTGTCACACAAATGTGCCGCATTTGTCTGGACTTCAGTCTGAAACATTGTTTGTTGATGTGCGCATTATTGTTTTTACTTGTTTATTATTCCTGGGTTTTGAAACTCACCGAGAATTCCGATACACCTTGTTATTCTAGTAATGAATGTGGGCCGAGTGGAATGGGGTTTTAGGTGGTTTTTTTTCAGCCTTTGCAAGGATTTGACAACATTGCCACTAATTCACATTCAGTTCAGTGTCAGTTGTACAGATCATGTTTCACTAGTTCTAAGCAAGCCAAAACATCGCTAGTGTAGTCAGGCATTTGTGCTGCAGTATACACATCTTGACAACAGATTTTGACATCCTGACATTTTCAGGTTGGTGGTAGAAACTGGATACCGTCCAACATCAGAGGGTGCTATTTACTGCCAAAACTCTTGTCAAACATTTTGAGGCCATCTTTTATCTGTGGCTCATGGGTATTTTGGTCTGGTTTTGGGGTGTGGGTGATTGGGGTTGGACTAGTACTCCCTGGTCAATGTACTGCATGCAGAAGTATTTTTATGTTCAGCGTACGTGTACTTCTCCATTGATAGGTTTAAGGCATCACCAAACCAGAAATGGCCTCTTCAGTTTTTCTCACTTGGAGAAGAGAGTGCAACTATTTCTTTCAACATAGTCAGTCTTGTTTCAAATGAAGTGTTAATGTCAACATTTACACAAAATGCTAATTATGGACCTTACATACCTACTATGGACCATAAAACAAAATAGGTTCCCATAATGTAGGTTGTGTGAACCTTGTGAGGACTAGGCCCAGTCCACACAGGTTTACCGCCTTTCTGGAGAACAGTTTTAGAGGCTTGTTAAGGTAGGATTATCCATAGAAAAAGAAAGAGGAACAGTCAGGAAACCACAGACAAAAATCCGGCTAAGAAGATTGTTTATAGTACAAGAAAATTGAGTATTTTCACCGAGTTTTAACTTATTAAAAAAAATAAGGAATGTCCACACTAGTTACATGTACACTAGGTAGGTATGTGACCATTAGTATTTAGACTTCCCCTTTACTCTGTCTGTGGAATGCCATGATTTTGTTTTCTGAGTTGAATGACTCTTAGTTTGTATATGTTTGTACATTACATGCATTTATACATGTACATTTACTCATTCTTAGTTCTGTTTGGCATAATGTTCTCCATTCTGAAGGTACTTTTGTTCCAAGTGGACACACTAGTAACTTGTCTCTTGGTCAGAAGTCAAAATCAAAAGTGGTGTTGAGTTACAAAAGTGATGTCACATTGGGCGATTTCTAAACTGGTAGCTAATATGTCATGTCTATGCTTTGGAATGTTTGTTAGACCCTGTTGTAAGACAGTGTTCTGTGCTCAATGGAGAACAAATGCAGAGTGAACAGAATTCCTTTGCGGTTGCTTTGATGAAACAAGACTTGCCCTTGTGGGCATTAGTGTGACTGATTGAAATTGATGTTTCAAGCAGTCCTTCAAAACCACTGATTTGTATATAATTTTTTCAGAATCTTGATGAAACACGAGATGGATCTCTGATATCAAATCAAACTGTTGCAGTATATGCAGAGCATTGACTTTGATTTAGTCTAGCTCTAAGTGATGCACCTGGAGCACATATGTTTTGCAAATCATGCATACTGCTGTTATTTAGATTGATATCTTTGAAAGGTGTCATTACAAGGCAAATCAGCCATTCAGGCAGATCATTCAGTCAAGTGACAAAATAAAAGGTAATTGACCTACAGTGTACATGATCACAACAGTGATATATCTATTGGGCTAAACACTACCTTTTTCGTGTGAGTGCTACACATCCTGATAATGCTTGGTCCATAGTAGTACTGCAAAACATTACTTACAGACATTTATTTAGACCTTTTTGAACAAAATATAGATAAACCAAATTATTGGTTATGGCTAAATATGGATATTTGTGGAGATTTCTCCAGGTTAAAGGTTCTCTTGAATTCCACTGCATCTTGATGTAACAGTTTCTTCAGTCATTCACATTTTTGGTTTTAATTTGCTGAGCTCTTCTTTAAAATGTGCTCATCTGCAGCACAAGGGGCTCAACTCAGCTGAGTGGGACTCTGTAATCTTTTAGTATTAACAACAGCTTTTTTCCCCTCGTCACATTATTTTCATGATGCAGCATCAAGGTGCTAATCCGGGTACTGAAGTACATGAGGACTCGCTTTGAGGGATTGGAGCCTCTCAACCCCTGGATTATTGATCTCCTTGTAAGTAGTAACCTTTTGGCGTTGTTCAGATGGAGAAAACTCCCAGAGCTGGCGAGCTCCTCCTGACACACTGTTGCCCTTTAAACACAACTGGGCTCCACCTGTGGAGCTAGCCAGCCCCAATCCTAACCCCTAAAATTTGTGGGACAGGCTCGATTTTGAGCTCAGTGGGGGTTTCTTTTACAACCGAGCCCCACTGCTTCTTTATCAATTGAGCCCAGTTGGCCTTGCTATAATCATGACACGCAGCCTTTTACTTTTGAATTGTCTGTCATCATTTCATTATTTTTTATTTACTTAACATTCAAAACAATGTACTTGTAATTTTTGTTGAATATCGAAAACCAATTCTTGTAAACCTCCCAAAGACACAAAACAGCACATTCCCTGAGCCAACCGGTTCAACTCCAATGAGGAAATTAAGGGATCTCTGTCAGTCACTTCAATAGAAACAAAATCTGTCTGATGCAACACATCTATTTGCAGCCTGTGTTGTAAGTAAAGCACATGGGACAGGGTGACAGGGGAACCTTTGCTTAGAAACAAGCTCCATTGAAACTCTAGCTCCAGAGTTTAAATACCATCTCAGTATGAATGAGAGCAGTACATTTTAGAATGCAACTCTCGGTTCCACAGAACTGTCACAGAGTTCACTGAGTCCACTGGGTTTACTGAGTCCACTGAGTTCACTGAGCTGGGTGCTCAAGACTGTAAGGGTTAAAAGGTCCCTGCTGTTTTTTTACTCAGATTCAAATTTGGTGGAACTCTCTGCTCCTGTGAGTGGTTGAAAACTAGTGAACATCTCTTGTTGGTTAATTTTATTGAAAGTGCACCTCAAATTTTACATGCTTTTCTTGGCAAATGAGGGTGCCTTGGGGGAAAAAAAAGTCCAGTAGAGACACGGCTTAAGTATTTACAGCTTTTTGTCAGGTTTATCTTTTTCAACGGGTTGGAGAGACGCAGAATTTTAGTACAGAGTATGTAGCTGGAATTAAAATGAGATCAAATATTAAACTCAGACCCACAGGAAATTAAAGAAGCCCCGGCAGAGTGCTTATGGCACACTGAATGATTTAACACCGTACATATACAGATACATCATCACTTTATTTTCCGAACCAGCCAGACTGTGTCATTGTTCAACCCCTCTCCAAGACCTGCCCCCCCAAAAAAAACAGTGCATATGTATGAACTTATGGGGGGGGGTCACATAGACAAGGACAGATGACTAGGTTTGGATGTGCTACAGAATGCAGAGACAGGAAGCCAGCCATTGAATGGTCAATGATTTTTTATAACCCTCCTTTTCTCCCTGGATGGGGTCAACAGTGTGTAAATCTTCTAGGGCCAGGCCATCCTGAGAGGCCAAGTGGTAGGGTCAGTCAGCCAGGCAATTTCATATCTTGCCCGAGGTGATTGATGAGCATATCTGGAGGCTGATGGTTTTGGAGCACATGCAGAAATCAGTCATCTGGTCTGGGAACCCCAGGCCATTTTGTGACCACAACTTTTTTTCTGAGAGAAATTTTTTTTTAAGCATGAAGCCCCAGAAAGATGCTCAGTCAGAATAAGGCAGATTCATGTGTTGAAGTGTATTCAGTTGAACTAGCCAGCTCATATCATGGTCGTTGGGAACTGTGAAGCTGGATGGTAAATGCCCAGTAGTAAGATTACAAAATAAATGCAAGACGTCAGACTCTCACAGCTTTATAACTTGGAACGTACTTTGCTGAGCTCTTTTCAAGCACGTCCGTCTTAAAAAAAAAGTATACATCTGTGACAGTCTGAAGTTAACCATTCATTTTTTTATTCACCATTTTTGTATTTACCAGTCAGTGTTAGTGTCCTCAGCTTCATTGCCGCCTATCCAGCTCAATGTTTTTGTAGTAAAATTGGTGCTTAAAAAGTACTCGAATGTGGTGTAGCACTTTCTTGGTGAGGATAATTCATTTCACTGATGACGCATGCTTGCCAGTATGCTGTTATTTCTGACCAATATTGAAGCTGTGAGGAACATTCAATACGCAGTGTGGACTTTTTCCACTACTGGAACTATGCGTCCATAGGCAGCTAAAAGACATCTAGATTAGATACATCCCATTCACTGTGTGCAGGCCGACTGTCAGATCTGTGTATGTGGGTTTCGTCCCTCCTCTTTAAATTTTCACTTTAACACAATACACTGCAGGATATTTGCATCTACAAGAAGAGTATTTTAGGGGACTGCTATGTATGCTTTAACGTACATGCAAGAGTTGCATACGTTAGCACTGTTAATCAATTAAATGACATGTACCAGCTAATTCTTTCATTGTTGACTAAATATCCCAGGAAACTGATTTGTTATTGAGGACAGATCATTATCTTGAATGACATTCTTGTCTGTAGCCTCTTCTCAAGGATTTTTCCCTATTCTTCCATCTGTATGCTGACAGTCCCACTATGCCATCATGAACAACCCACCCAGGAAGCCATTGGCCATCAACTTGGCCTTCCGCCGATGCCTGTCCTTACTAGCCTCTGGCTTCTTCCTGCCCCGATCCATGGGCATCATTGACCCCTGTGAAGGTAACGGAATGAGGGCGCACTGCTCACTCCTCCTGGACCAACAGGTACAGTATATATAAAATTTGACAAAATTACAAACGTTGAATGCAGAAACTGTCAAGAGTCGCACGTTGGTTAACGACCGGGTTGCAGAAGAATTACATTGGCTTAAGTTGTTGAAAAGTCCCTTGTGAATGCCAGCTGTAACGTAAAACTTTATTCATAAATACCGTACCTTAGACAGTTTGCCTATTCAACAATGCACACTGTGACAGCGTGTTAACATTTGTGACCTGCTCTGTGAAAATGAGCCGCATGTCTCCAGAGCCACTTTTGAGTTAAAGGCCTTTGAAAGAATCTTGCACAGTGTTTAAGCAATAGGAATCCTCAACATTTTGACATCTACTCAATGTCCATTTTCATCATACCAAACTGAGTGACACATCAAAAGAAAGAGCTCAAATTCCTCAATCTAATACAAAGTAAAATTCCAAAGTACATGCACATGTAGCTCCAGAGACTTGTGACTCATTTTTACTGAGCGGGTCACATTTGATAATGCCTGCTGTGATTTGATAATGGCTGCTTGGTAAAAACGTGCTGGCACCTGGATACGAGAAATTCTGATCCATTCCTATTGGTTGAGAGACTTTGTGTGCCGTGGCACACAGAACTCGCCTCGTGCACGCCAAGTCCATATAAGGAGATTCTTCTTGACTACTTGCATGAGGAAAATTCATAAAATGGACGGGGGGTGTTCAGAAAAATGAAAGTAAACATTCTTCAACAAAATCTCTTGAAATTTGTCGTATACTGACTTCTTTTGACTCTGACTAAAACGGTATTTATGAATGAGAATAAATATGTGCTTGATTGGTCGTAAACTAATTTAAGGAGAGTAAATGCGGATAATGCCCTCACCTGTTGCTGGGGCATCCATTCTCTTGAGCTGGCATGTTTAAGACCGGCCAGGCACATATTTCTTCCCTTAGTTTTGGTCATGTGAATGGGCAGGACATACCCACATGACCTCTGTTGTTTCCTGCGCATGCGCCCAGACAGTCACTGTGCATACATGTTTGACGTACAAAATTTTGAAAAATGTCGTATTTCACTAAGAGGGCCTCTTGTGAGATTCTGAGAGGACATGTCATGGCAGGTTTTAAGTGACCAGGGGACTTTCCGTGTGCTGTGAGTAGCTGCTGTGGAACGTTAACAAGCACTCAAGCTTTTCACACCTTTTAGTCCAATGCGAATGCAGCTGAAGACACTTTCATGAAAAGCTGTATAGCAAGTCTGCATCACTTGATTGCCTTGACCTTTCACTCTTTTATGGCCTTTGATTGACCTACCATCCGACCCCTGATTAATAAGGATATTTTCCCTCAATACTGCTTCCTTCTCCTTCCTTTTTAAGCCTGTTATTTCCACTTGCCCCAGCACAATCCTATCTCTTAGGCCAAGATTGTGTAATTGATCAGACTATGGACATAATTATGAGTAATATAGCAAACGAAAAGAGAAGGTCTAATTCCTGTTTAGATTATTTGTAGAGGCCAGCTCCATGGACAGGTCAATGTCTGATGGGTCATTGACCTCACATCTCTTTCCATCTCTTTCCATCTCTGCATCTGAAGTGAGAGCATGGATATAACAACAATGTAGGAAAGAGCAGAGAGGGTGGGAAGGAAACTTAATACTTCCTAAGGAGCCTCAATTGCCCCGGAGTAATTAAATTGTTATTAAACTTCATTGCATGAGAAGGGGTTGATGAATCAGCCAGGGGAAGGTGGGCTGATCTGGTGCATACTGCTGGCTGCACCTGCATCAGGCCGAGATGGTCTGAAAATTGACGAGTTTGTCCTGCCAGGGAGGGTTATTACTCTGATCCATCCCCAGGGAATGCTGTTCTGCTCAGTTGGGCAGGTCGGTGTTATATGAAATAACACTCTGCCACTCTGGGCTGGAATGTCTCTGGTTTATAAGATGGAACTGCTGAAGTGGTATGTTAAATGTGTGTGTGTTGGGCACTGGAGAAGAAGTTTACTTCCGCTATTTTGTTGAATTGGCATAGAGGCGTATAAAATCCAGCCTGCAAATTTTAGCATTGGGTGAACTTTGGATGAAGTTATTTGTTATGGAATGATGTAGGCAGGAGAGATTTCTGGACGTTTAAAGAGTACTTGTGTTGTTGGTATTTCACCATGCGTTTGTAAATTCCATTTGATGGACACTTGCTTAATCTCTGCTGTGTGCTGTTTGATCTGGGCATGAGTATTGTAAAGTTCTGACATCGACATCTTCACCTCAGCAACTTTGTGTAATTACATGTTGGCCTACATGTACGTGCATGTTAAGGGGATGTTATACTTGTTTCTACATGGAGGTAACAGGGAGCAAAAGAGATTTAAAATCTGGCATTCCTGTTTGAATTGAATTGAAGTATAAAAATTTTAGATTAAGAAACCTAAAACGCAGATCCGTATCTTAGATTTGAATATGAATAGGAGGGAGGGTTACAGATCAAGCATTTTAGCACTTTAGACTCGGTCAAGCTTAAGGGATTTGCACCCAATCAGAATTGGTTTTTCAAATGCTGCAAGAAACCCTGCATTGACGATAAACCCATGATCAATTGGAAAAAAAAAGGCTTTGTGTAGTTTTAATAACAGTCAAGATTCTGGGGAATGCATTTGTGTTACATATGATGATGGATGACGGCAGTCATGCTGCTTCATTAAGGTAGCTATGCCTAATTACCCACTTGCACTCATTTCACAATTCAGAGTCCGACCAGGGTCATATCCACAGGCTAGTTGGCAGACACCCAATTGCATTTCGTGTGAAGTTGCATGGTTGTGAAAGCTCTGCGCTCTGATGCCTGCCTGTCTGAGGCTGAGCTAGCCGCTTGACGCCAGCGAGCTCGTCTCCCCCAGAGTTTTATTGCAGCAGCAGTACTGGTGTGGTGGTACAGTATAGAAGGGAAACAAAGGCCCTAATAAGGTGGAGCTGTTGACTACTTCAGAGGCATTGTACCCCATTATGGGATCACTGTGTAATCAGTTGCTGTTAAGGTGTACCATTAGTTCCAATAATTGGCTCTCCAGAGTGGATAAGCAGACCCAGATTCTGTCCCTGAACTATGCAGGGACATTCAAGGACTGGCTAATGACCTTTATGCAACCTTCCCTGCAAATTTTGATAATTTGTTTATTAGTTGGAAGTGATGTTGCTTTGTGCAGTTACCATACAGTGTGTTGGAATAGCAATTGTACTTCAGTTGGAGGTGTATACATGCACCTCCGTATCCTCTACTAACTCACTAGATGCAAGAACATTCATCTTATCATTGGTGGAATTTTTAAAAGTGTTCAAGTTGGCACAGTGTTCCGGTATCTCATAACTAGAATGGAGTCCCCTTCCCCATAGACCTGCAAGTACGTTAGCAGTACATGTACATGTAGCTCAATAGTAAAATGCAGTTTCATTGTGAAGTTATCTGGAAATCACATCCCTCAAAAGGATTTAGAATCAATTCCACAAATGCTAGGTTATCCCAAACTTGTCAACACCTACACGTACATGTATGTACCGAATTGTTTGTCAGATTTCTGATTTGTCAGCCAATTTTCTTTGCTGGGCTTTCTACAGCGGAGTTCAACATGGCCAAGTTGCTCATCTGCCTTGGTACTTTCTCCAACAGCTCAAAGTCCGTTGTCATTGTAAGGCTTGAGACTTCTCCATACTTTGTGCTTGTCTGTCAATGTCAATGAACTTGAACAACCTCAGGTGCATCACAGTCAAAGAGCAGTGTCTGCCTGTCCCAAGGTTTTCTCATCTGCAGTGTACCTTAAAATCTTTCAAGCCCTTCCCCCCAATCTAATTGGATATTGATGGGTAATAAACCTTACGCTTACATTAGCTGTAGGGGGTCATCAGCCTTTACACACGTTCACATTGCATGTATTCTTTTTTAAAGCTGTCCTCATGCGTAGGTTTCATTGTAAACACTGATTGTTTCCCTGCTCTTTACCCACGTGTGCTGAAAGAACAAAATGAATTTAAAAAGGAGAAAAAAAATCTTCGACTTTTACACAGGTTTTCTGCGAACTGTTTACCATTGTAAAACTGAGCCGTTTCCATCCACTGGTCTTGTAAAACTGTGCTCTGTGGATGATAAAATGTTTTTCTTGTGATTGGAAGCGCTTCATAATTTTGTAGTACTGTTGGCTGTTTATACTGGAGTTGGAGGTACATGAAGTTATGTGACAGTTGCCCCTCATTACAAAATCCAATTCAGTGATAATTTACTTTTTGATATATTATTGAAATACCCATGATGTGAGGAGAACTTTCTTTCTTACATGTAACCATGTCAGATGATTTCCTGCATTATATCACGAAGGATGTTTAAATGGTAAGTGTAATGAATTTTTCTTAGACACAATATTTCTGCAACTCTGTACTCTTCTTCAATGTGTGAAAACTCTTTTACATTCACATTTGGTTAGATGCGTTGAAAAGTGCGCTTTTTAAAAAGCTTTTAAAATTATCCATGCTTTCCTGGACAACTGAGGGCGCCGTTGCTGTGATGTCATCTAGGGAAGACATTGCTCAGTACACAGGGTTTTTTGTTCACATTGTGAACCCAGAAGTTGCTTACAGAAAACTGTTCTGAGAATGGGATTGATGCTTGTTCATTGTTGTGGTCGTAGACAACAAGGAGCTGGCAAAGAAGACAAAATTGAATCTAAAGCATCGACAAAAATGCAACACTTTCTGTGTAAACCACGGAGCACTATATAGAACTAGAGCGCTAACTTCTCACACTCTGTGTGGAAAAACTTTGATGCTGTCCTGGGCGTGGACATTTTGAGTCCATGTGCATGCTTGTAGAACATTCAAAATCAGGTAACATGAATATTGAATAATGTATTTTAAATGCAACACGCAAGTACAAAATATGCGAACGTCAGGGCATCTTTTCAATAAGTTGCAAACGTACAGAGCAATGTCATATATGGCACATGTTTATTTACATCCATAGCTGATTATTTTCAAAGGAATGTTTCCCTAACATTCGAGCAAGGTCATCCGATTTCGTATGCATGTCTTTCGATGGCTTTCTTTCAATGAGTAAGTTCAGCTAAATTAAAAAGTCTTTTCCTTAATTCAGTCATTGTGAAGTGAGTTGATGGCTCTGAAGCAGCAGCTGTCCTGCACATCGGGAATCCATAAAATCTGACTAAAAAAACGTCACAGCCAAATTGATGTGCAGCGCATACGCGTTTGCTTTTTTTCTTCTTTTTTTGTTTTTTAGTGTAGAGCAAATTGAAATGCTCATTACTGATTGTGCATTCACGTTGTTTGCATATCGGCTTTGTTGGCATTGTTTTAGAACACAGGCGCAGATATGCAAATAGCCGTACAAAATTTTGAGTTTCCCATAGGTTTGTGCACAAACATGGATGCGCCCAGCTGGCATCACTTTGTACACAAGTCAGTGCTTTACATTTTATATATACATGTATCTCTGTGGTACAAACCAATGTTTTATTGAGACTTTCTTCCTGGGATGACATCACAGTTTTCCTCATGAATACTCATTTAATACTCATTAGATTAAAAACCAAAAAGACAGTAAAATACCTTTTGAAAGAGTGGAACAAAAGTTGAAAATACATGTAAGGTTTACTGAGATACAAAGGTGCATTTTGGGGGTTTGTAGTAACAAAAATTGATTGCAGCTACCCTTTATTAACCCCTTGACGAAGGGAACTTTTTTCTGAAAGCTGACTTCGAGAATTCCAGCCTCTCTTGGCCACGAAGGCCACCTGCCAAACCGCAAATTCTCGGTTTGTGGCCCTGTGTGCTCTGCACGCTTTGAATTATATGTTGAAAAGGCTGATTGTTCGGTGGCATGCGGCTCTACTCACACTTCCACATTCCCTCTTTTCAAAGTGGGGACTGTTGTGAAGCTGGTGATAATGATGCAAATTTGGTCTTTTCATTTCTGGGCTACACACAAAGGCCAATCACCATATATACAAGAGCCAGGGTCTGCCTCCTTTCACCGTGTTCGCTCGAGCGTGGGCCGAGAATAATAGCCGAAAAGCGGGCTGAGGATCTCAATTTTACGGCGGCTTTGACTGTCATCCGTCACGAAGGGGGTTAAGCACATTGTGGCAAATGCTGTATACATTGCTACATGAGCCCTGTGCTTGAGTCATTCCCATTAAGTCTGTTCTCACAGACCGTACATGTTTGCTTCACATACCTAGTATGGACATTCCTATGTTCTCCTGTGGGTAAGAAAACATGGAGGAAAATTCTTCTTTTCCTCCTACAGTGATAACACTTTTTACCTGGATTGTTGGTGATGGTTTCCTGGACTTATTCTTCTTCATTTTTCCATAGATACGGTAGCCCTGACCCAAAATGCCTCTGAAACTATTTTCAGTGAAGGGAAAACACTCTGTGGACATGCCAGTCCATGCAACATCTTGTAACGCTCCATTATGTAGTCTTCTTTTGTGCTGAGTAGTGTACATGTACACACTACATGATATTGGGCGGTCAGCGTTCGGTTTACGCGGATGTGCACGGAAACGCGCATGGCTTCGAAGTCTCTCAACACTCTGGTGTACATACTGCCAATAGAAATACATAGATATGAATATGCACGCACCTCCACAGACGTGGTACACTTCCTGAAATGTCTTTTGCACGTCATGTTACATTACGTGAAAACCTCACACACACAAGCACAGACTTGAACTGCAATGTACATGTAGTCTGCGGAGGTTGAGCATAATGTGTAGCCTGCCAGTAGCCACTGGCCACAACCAGACATTGTAGCAAATACTGCTCTGCCAAAAATGTGCGTTTTCAAAAAGGCAATGATGGATAAGAGACGTTGCACAAATCTGCAACAAATGATCACCAAGGGTCAGCCTCAGTCAAGTCCACCTTCGTGTTAGGACTGTGACTGTGGCATCTTTTCATTTGGAAAGGTGGTATTTTTGGCTGAAAATAATACCGCCCCACCGCGCCTGGAGGATTTACGACACGTGATAGAGTGGTTGAGTATTAGGATGTTCAAAGCTGTACAGCTGCTAATCTATGTGTAGAGGGCGTGCCTGATGTTTCCAACCCTGTGGGACTGCAAGTGTTATAGTGAACATTTAACATTCAGTGAACCTTACGCCAACTACATGATAGGTCGCAGTCCGTGCTCAACACAAATCAGGTTAATTAGGTTTCAAACGTAATCAATCCCATTGTAAAAGCCAGCGACAGTGATGGATCAGGAGCATTTCCAATACTCCTGCTTGATTAATGGAGTCCTGCTGAAATCATACACTCGTTATCCTGTCTTGTAGAATGAGCATCCACCCTGTCAAGGATACATGTACATGCACAAATTCTACATGTATCTTTGTGCCCACATGCCAACACAGCACAAGCAAGTACATGTAGACCTCTTTACGCGGTTTTTTTTTTAGGCATGTTTGTGGAAACATCACCTGTCCAGAACCTTCAAGTCCACTCCATGAAAGATTACCCCACTGATTCATTCTTTTGTCCATATAAAAGAAGATGGACATATGCTACTCAAAAAAAGTTAAGGACCACTTTTTCTTAACTTGTAATTTTTTCCAAGCAGTGAGTGAGATCTAGTTCTTTCATTATTTGTTTGTCTAGATGGTGTTCTCACTGGAATGAAACATGTAAAGAAATATGTCAAAACATCAAATGCACATTTTCAGTATTAAAATATCTCATATAAAAAAGCCTATTGTCCTTAACTTTTTTGAGTAGTGCATTATCATCCATGTAGTGTGCAGGTGGTAAATTTGTTTGTGCCTTTTGAAGAGGGCAATGCCAGCCACTTTTTTTGGAAGAACAGATATGGGAAAAAAAATAGCCACATCAATAGAACTGAAAAGGGCTGCACGACCCGTAAAAGGGTGCGGATAGCTCCGATGGACCAAAGGAAGGGGTAAGTGATGCTGAAAACGGGACAGGTGCATGCATACGGAGTGACTATCAACTGATTGAAATACGTCATAGTGCAAAAATCATGTTGAAGGTACATGTAATTATGATACCAGTACATGGAGTCATCATTTAACATGTCAGGAAATGACCTTGTCATAAATTACGCTTTTTTTCACGTTGGTAAAAAAGGTGAAAGCATGAACTTCCATTAATCTGGGACAACTTTTGAAGAGGACTTTTCCCCCCTCAGATACGATCTTCCCCTCTCTGCTGCATTCCCCGTCGTTACTGATTGATAAACATTTCAGAATAGGGTTGTCCCCATTAACCCCCCCCCCACTCACTCTCCCTGGGCCTGTGAAGAGATCACAGTTTACAGTCAGATTGTGTGAAAAGATTGCATCTCTCCTGAGTGTCGCACGGCGTCCATGAATCACGTTTGAGCTGACAGCCTCACAAACGTGTTGGCTCTTTTTTCGCCCCTGCGGGATCAAATTTATCATCTTGTGATCAATCTGCAAAGCATGTTGTGTGGTTTCTTAATTTCCCTGCCACGTTTTTTTTTTTTTTTAGCGGGGGGGTTGTCTTTTGTGTATACTGCTAGAGAGGTTAATTTCCTGCGTAACGTTTTCTGCATAATAGTCTCACTGATGGGGTACAGTAGACCTGCGATTTATGTTTCAGTTGCTTGGTAATGTGTCATTGGAGTCTCTCTTCCTCATCCCAACTCCGATCAATCTGCATGCCAAATACAATAGATTAACCAAGTACATCCCATTTTGTCAGGGCACGCTGTTAAAAGCAGAAGCTCTAATAGGATTATCGGAACCGCCTCTGCAGCAAGATGTGCGGTCTTGAAGCAAAGTTTTCACTGTTTCCAGGACTGAGACCTTGAGTGTTCAGAATGAAGGCACATTAGCACCTGGGGGGAAAAGGGATACGGCAGGTTCTCCCAAATGTGAGCCATTAGATCACAGTGGGGGAATCTTATTCCCTGAAGTGAGTAGCATTGAGTTAATTCACAATGTCTGATGAAATGAAATGAGACATGACTGTTATCTGGAACACCGGTGACCGTGTCTATCACATTTTCATCAAGTACTGTACGTTTCCATTAACCCCGGTCCAAAATATATATGCGATGATTTTGTGACGTCTGTCAATTTTTCCTGGTGACGTTGCAGAAGCATTTTGCTGCCATGTGGGCTGTCTAACCTTTGACATCAGCCCAGATGGTGCGCCCTCTTTTTCATTCCATATTCATGAGCCCCTTGACAGAAGTGCAACGCTCTGGGATTTTTCCCTTCACACCGGGGTTTGTCGCAAGAAATTCTGTTGAAGTAAATGACGTTTTAAAAGGAATGACACTTGAGACGTTAACTTTAGTTCGTAATGTAGTGTAGGCCCCTACCTGTACATCAGCAGTGTTTCCAACCCAATGGACAAAGCATTGGAAAGCACATGAGAAACTTGGCACTTTAATTAAAAGAAGGTTCCATTCAACGTGTACTCCAATGTGGTGGGAAACCCTGTGTGCAAGCAAGACATCACTCTTCAAACTTGGAAGGGCTTGATGTAAAAATGAAATGGCACGGATGTTAAAAAAAAAGAAAAGTGGGGACTCTTCTTCTGGTAGATAAAGGTCAAGTACTATGGGGGGGGAATACAGAGAAATGCCGCTATAACAAACTCGACGGGGTCCACACTAAATGTTCGGTACAGCGGTCGTTCGGTATAGCGAAATTAACTGCTGAACGTTTCGTTGCCATGTTGAATAGTGCCCTCTCTTGTCTAACCAAAGTGCACCCTCTTGTGATTCCATGATTTGCTGTTTTTGTGATGGGTAGCCGTTGCATTCACATTTGAGGTTTTTAGAAATGTATATGTTAAATATTTTTTGTTTTTATTAAATCTTGAGTTACAAAATTGATATTTAGTTTATCCTAAAAGTCATGAAGCTACTGCTCAGGAACGATCTCTGATGCATGCTGTGGCGAATCTCGGTTGATTTGCAACTACATAATGTTCGGTAGGTTTTGTGCACAAAATATTGGGAGGCAAGGACGATGTTTGGTACAGCTGAATGTTCGGTATAGCGGTGTTCGGTACAGTGACATTCCACTGTAGTGGTAAATTGGTGCTGTATCAATGTTAAGTAAGCTTGTGAAAGGAGAACGAACTACATCGCAGGTTTTACAAGTTCAATTAATTAGTAAAACAAAATCAGAGTAATTTTAAAAAAAAAAAATAAAATGAGAAATGCCCTTATAATTGAGAAGATTTTGCTTCAATATTAGAGGCAAAGGGCCCATGAATTGCCTCAGATTGCACCACAGCCATCTAGAATCCAAAATTTTCCGCGGCCCTTAAGTGGGCCCTGGACTCCACGCCATAAAGGCTTTGCACTCCGTGCTCGCAGTAATCTCCCCATGATTAATTTCATCACAAAATATTTTCAGGTTTTTTTTGTTCATCCCCGTTCAGACACCTGATAATTTTAAGTAATACATCCCTTGTCAAACTTGTCAGATGGTATACATGTCAGAGGTAACAGGGACAGAAAAATGTCACACTTTGGACAAAAATTTTATAGAATGACCCATTTAATGCACCCATGCTGTTGCAAAGAGATTCTGTCATTGGCAATTATACATGTACATGCGCGTAGGCTCACATGTACATTGTAGGCTGACATGTAGGTGACTTTGTGCCAGAATTGAAAGTTTCGGCTCCATGTTTGGAACCAGAAATGGAGATCCTCCTTTGTTTGTACATACCACTCTCAGAAGTAGAGGATTCTTGTTCTCCAAGAGTAAATGGGGGGGAGGGAAGCAGAAGGGGAGAGGGATTGACACCAAGGTACACCAGGTGAGACACTTAGTAGGTACGTGTACATGCATGAACTGTGCATGAAGAGCTTCATCTTACGTATACTCTCATTTGTTACTAATACTTCATACTTAATATGTGCCTTGGCTTCTATGTGACAAGTGTTCTTTTTAAGTTTATGCTTGTTCTCAGTTTTGCTGTTTGAAAGATAAAAGTACCTCTTCTGTGTCTCACCACCAGAATGTGGTGTGATTAAATGTCCCATCCTCCCAAGTCAAGAAGTGCGGGGAGGGATATGGCCTCCATTCCTCTGCAAGATTTATGCCCATGATAATAAACCACCGAACACTACCCCTAGAACTTTCTGATTAATTTTTTTTTCTAGAATATTGCTACTGGATGTAATCAAAAGGAATTGAGTTTTCCTTCCCTTGTTGTCTGTAGAGGTGTCATTGCCGGAGCCAGATCACAGCTGGAAATGAAAAGCCATTTTTACTGGTCTGGAGGCAAGGAATCAATCTCATTTGTACGCACAACCGAAAATGACCATTAAGTGGCCCCATGTGCATTTGCCAAAGTGCCTTCAAAAAATTAATTTCAGAGTATTCTGGAGCGTTGGCTGAAGTTCAACGTTGCACTTTTGTACACTGCTTGGAGGAATGTGAATCTTTATATGTGTGAATATTAACTGGCAACCCATGGTGTCAAAGTGGGCTGGTTCGACCGGGGCCGTTTTCTGTCACTCGCTTAAAAAGTTCTCATAAGAACTTCTTGTCAATGATGGTTGAAATGTAGCTCCACAAACGTCAGCCATCCTCAAATCCCCAACCGGTTTAAAACTCACCGTGTGCCAGTTAACCATGAAAGCACCGACAGAACTAAAGTGTGTGTCGTGGGTTTCACTTGCACTTTGTGTTGAGATTAGTTGTTTGTGGTGTTCTTGTGGGAGAGCGAGATGGTCGGTCACAGTTAATGAAATATCTTCATAGTGCTGTATTTTGGATTCATGATTTGCAGAGACGTTCCTTATGTCAAAGTGTGGAATGTGTACTTTGAAAGATCTGTGAAATGAATTTTCCTCAATGGGGAAATATATGTTGTGTGAATTTTTTTCCTCTTTGCTACACTTGAAACTATTTGATGCCCGTTTTTGGTTAATCTTGCAGAATAGTACACCCAGAAACATTGAAACATTTGCTCATCATAAACATTTGTGAGAAAACTGCTCACTGGCTTGTGACGTCAATGAAGGGAAACTTTAAGACAGCAAAATCTCCAAACTTCTGGCAAATTTTTGTGTTGAAACACTGGTAGCTGGGTAATTCCAAAAATTAGGGGTCCAAAAGTGTGACCTTTTTGTGTCCCTGTTACATCAGACCTTTGTTATTTGACATGGAAATATCACCGGAATTTGGGTGTTTCACAATAGTGCGCCTCCAAGAGTTTACAACGCGTTGGTCAATCACAGTGCGCAAAATTTGTCGACCCAATGCACGTTTGGAAAGGATCGACAAAGTTTGAGCGTTGTGATTGGCCAATGCGTTACAAACTCTTGGAGGCGCACTTTTGTGAATAGCCTGTATTGATTTCAAACTATCACTATTTGTTTGGCAGGAAATTTGCATTAATTCCTCACTCTTGGAAATTAGAAAATGTGGTCTGAACTTACAAAGTCATATGTCAGATGTGACAGGGACACAAAAAAGGGACCCCTAATTTCTGGAATTACCCAGCTGTTACGTTGGTTTTTGTCCTGAGATGACATCACACTTGGTCAGGAAGATGTAAAGTCAACATCAGTCTAAAATGGAAAAAAAAGCACCAAAATGGCCAAGAATAGCCAACAAAAATTTAAAAATAATGTTAAACGAGACACAAGGTGCACTTACAAAGAATGCATCGAGAAAATGACATACAACGTATTACAAAGTAAAAGGAGGGACTCACAATATTACTAAATCACCCCTGACAGAGGACTCAAATCAAAATCGCACACCGTGTAACAGTTGGAGTGTTCTGAATACAAAGGGAGTTCTTTGATATTCTCATAGAGTTTGGAGGCATGGGTATTGTCACCAGTATGTTAGGGTAAACTTCTTGTCGTGCCTTGTTGAATAATCCTAAGGAATACCTGCACGCGCAACACGGCGGTGAATTTTTTTCCTCCCCTCATCCCTGTCGCCTCCAAGTTCACATGGTGGTATTGTTTGGGGTTGATGAAACATCTACCATTTCTCCCGTTGGGTATTGTAAAGCCTGAACCTGATGCTACAAGTCATGATGCTCCCCTGATGTCCATCCCTGTCGCCCGGCTGTCTCTCTTCAAATGTCAGGGGAAAAAGCACAGCAGAATCATATTGCAATTAATTTTTTGAAGTGAGTCCGGCTGTCAGCCATTTCCCGCCTCCTCTTGCCTCTTCTCTCACTGATTCCAAATACCACACACATGCACGAGAGCTGACACTCAGAGATAGTGTCTCAGTCCTCCCCCCCTGAATGTTGCTCATTTAGTATCCGACGAGTGACAAATCTCCTCAAAATATTTACAAGAATGTGGATATTTGCAGCGCACGGATTTGATTCATCCGGCAGTTTATTTGACTTAAAGTTTGATCTTGTGCACACACGTGCACTGGACAGACACCACTCTCAGAGACACTGCGGCCTTTAGCTCATTAAGGGTCGTGCACTTTCCAGTAACAGGCCTGCCCCGGCAATTTTGTTTAATGATTTGTACGAATTTTTCATTAATTTGCCCATGTGTCAATTGGTGGGATGCTTGGTGGAGTGGAATTTTGATCGAAAGACTACCACCGGCAGACCGGGAGGGATAAATTGAATTTTCGGGCCAGCCAAGAGGAGTGAAGGCTGTTCTCATCAGTAGGGCTCCTGCCAAGATCTCCATCGGTACTCGGGTGCTTTTTGTCAAAGCAAACATCCACACAGTTGAATGGAGTAGTCCCCAACAGTTAACATAACTCCCTCACTGGATTGTGCTGTGCTGGTTGAAACCTGATGTTAGTTTTCTGTTTATAGTGCATTCCTTCAATGTTCAACTGAAATGAGCCCGACTCAGTCGCTTTGATACATGTAACATTACATAAACCTCTTTCAAGATGTTCCTAGTGTACTTTTTGCTCCCAAGAGTGGCAAGTGGCAACATTAAACATTATTGGAAGATGTCAAAGTTGCAGGGAAAGCAGTGGCGTAACTAGGGTGACATTTCTGAGGGCACCCACGCTTTTTTTTTTCAAGGGGGCACTAAAGGCAAATAACCTGGCTTGTACATATTGGTTGTGGACATTTTGAAATTTCAAGTAGGGGAAGGGGATTGGGTGATGGGATGGTGGGGAGGGAGGACATGCCCCATGTAGGTATAAAAAAGGCAGGAGGGAACAAGACTGGCTTAAATAGTCTCAAGCCTTAAAAATGTTGAGGGATATTACTAAATGTTCTCTCAAGCTTTTTTTTGCGGGGGGTGTCCACAGAGGGCTGTAAGCTTGGTACATTGGAACAGGTCCATTATCATGCACTCTGTTTTGACAAGATCAAAGCTATGTGTACGTGGGGTTGCAGTCCTCTACCATTTCCACCAGTCTTTGTCAATTTCAGTTTGATTTATTTTTTAATTTCTGGTAATGACACCAAGAATTCCTCAACTGAGTGTTCTTGGCACTGTAGCTTGCAAGCCTGAAGAAACCTGTAGCGAGGAGACATTGAGGAGCAGTCACAGTTTCAGAGGTGGGAGGAAAACCCTAGAGGCATATTCTGGGTAAAACCCACAAAAGCAGGTAGGGACTGAAAACTCAATCCACATGTGGACTGAGCTGGGAATTGAAACCTGGGCTGCAGAGGTGGAAGGCGAGCAAAGAACCACTATGCCAACTTGACTCCCTGAATTGACAAACTTTTAGCCAATCACACTTTTGGTAGTACAAATTGAGACGCTGCAGAAACAAAAGAAAACCACAAATTGATGAGCGTTATTAGCCCACATGTTCTCGCACTGTGTGCACCATTGGGAACACAAGTTGACTTTTGATATCATCAAGTATATATACATGTACCATCTCAACTGAATATGTTGCAGAGGGCCATTCTACATGCACATACATACTCACATGTAGGCTACATGTACCATCTAAACTGAATAAGTTGCAGAGGGCCATTCTACATGCACATACATACTCACATGTAGGCTACATGTACCCCTCCACCCCAGCACATCATCGAAACATTTATGAAGCCCACTCAAGTCAAGGGTCTTTGACTGAATAAAAAGTGGGCTGGGTGGCTCCATGCTGTTTATTTTGGGATGATACTGTGAAGTTACATTAGTTTGTCCCTTCCAAAAGTAGTTTCTTCTGTTGTCACTCAGGAGGCTTTTGTGTGATTCTCCTACGTTTTCAGGATCAAGTGGCCTACACAGCCCAGACATTGCTGCGAGTGCTGAGCCATGGTGGATACAAGCAGATCCTAGGAACAGACGGCAATGCCTGTAAGTATCAGCAGGAGTTCAAAACTTGTTTCATTCAGGTCTTAAGCCGTAGGTATGATGTGACCATGTCAATTGGCCAGCGAAGGCACTGAGTCCTTGACTGTGAGTGCACGTGGTTGGTCTGTGTTTGTTTGTTTCTTTGTTTTGTTGTGAGGTATGTTTTGTTGTGAGCTATTTTATAGTACTACACTTACATGTATACTGTATGTACATGTATATCGGTTACCAGTGATAACCAGTTTTCTGCACTAGAGTCGGCAGTGCTGCATACACATACTCAGCAGCCGGTCTACATGGCCGCCTGTAGACCCACACACATTACGTGTACCTGTACATACATGCACTGCATTGTACATTGCCCATGAACGATAGGTGTACTGACTGTGCACGATACTCGTTGGCCAAGGCCGTGTTGTTCCACCATGAGTGCGATTTTTCCCAAACTTTCAGTCGATATCATCGATTCTAAATATGTTTCTTTGATTCAAAACAAATTTGTAATGTTGGGTAAAAGTACACAGAAAATTTGGGAACCAAGGGAGAGTGTTTGGTATACCCGATTTTTAGGTATGGCATTGTTCATTATAGCAGCATTCCATTGTACACACAAAGAGGCCAACAACATTTACTGCACATCTGTTCCTTGCTCTATCACTGACTGCTACTGATATTCCCAATAGGCCTTTGGTTTTCCCCAATGGCCAACATCAAAGGGCCTGGCAGCAGACCACTACATAGAATTGTCAGGCTAGACAAGCTCACAGACAAATTTATGACTCCTGGGGGCAGAGAAATGATGATGTATGGAAAGCCTGGCCATAAAGCTCTCTGCACAGTGCTAGAGCCATCCCACATTCGTTCAAGTCCCCATATATTTATATTTTTTCGAATTGACAGTTAAATATGTACCTCAACTATTTTTGATGCCTGGCATGCACAAATTTTTTAAAAATACACTTGGGCTGAGCTCTCCAGAGATTCTGTGTGGCATTCGATGTCACTCTGAAGAGCAGTTTTCGGAATTCCTGTATAAATCAAGCGAACTTCTTGTATGACTTGTGGGCCCAGAGGGGCATTCCTTTTGGGCAGTGTTTATCCAAGAAGAGGATGAACTCTTGATTTTCAGGGGAAGAAAAAAAATATTATCTAGGCGGTGTAATTTTAAATATCAAAGGGTACACTAACCAACAGGGAAATACCAAGTAAATTGATTTTCTCCTGGCTGTCATATGGAAGAGGTAATTTTACGTACTATTTGTCACAAACACAAGGTGATTCAGCAGGCTATTCTGTAATTGTACGGAACAAGTCTTGATGCAGCCAACTGTTATTTGTCGAAAATAGCAACCACCCTTGTTTGTTCATGAGACAGAGGTGAAAGAAATACCAAACCGTAGGGCATTTTTACAAAAAGCAAAATTGCTTGTAATTGATAACTGATTTTATTGCAACATCAGAGTCAATGCATACCTCAGGGTGCAGGCTATTTGTTCATGCTATGTGCATTATGTACAAAGCTGATGCTGTAGAAATTGTGCACAACTGATAGATGATGCAGTCTGAACCAGGTCACCTAATGATAACTGTAATGCTATTATAAGTTGCTTGCCCACCATATCAACGATCTTAAAGCACTTTACACTTCAGGGAAACATGCAGTGGCTGCCCGAAAACTTTTTATGAGTGTTTGCATGAAGGGGCTATTTTGATGTTGTCAGAAGAGCATAAGAACGGTCCAATAATCAAACCTTCAAAATCATCCACCAATAATTTTTAATGGAAATATTGGCCACTAGAATCATGCAAAAAGTTATTTAACTTGAAAACCAAGTGTGAAGTGGAACCTGCTCCAAGAACATGTACATGTACCACTGAGAAAAGTGGGAATTATATTATACACAAGCTATGGAGACACTCCTGTTCTGCCATAAATGACATCATGCTTTGGCTCATAAATATGGAAATCTTCATTAGCACAAAATCCAAAAAGCCAAATCTCTCCCTTTTATTACTGCGTCGGAGAAGCAGGAAGGTCATCATAACATGTAAATAAAGCCATGCTACAGTGTGCATGTACATGTATTCAAGCCATAACTAGAGAAAATGTGTTTGGGAACAAACACATTGCTGTTCCCAAAATGTTTTTTATTGTCTTTTGATGACTCTCAATGAGTATCATAAAGGTTGCAATTAATTGGATTAAATATAATTGCCAAAGTGGCATATATAACGGAAAACAAATTATCACTGCAATTGAACATATAGTTCATGAGATATGATGATTTGTGTGTTGAAATACAACTTCCGATCAAACAGGAAGTTGAGGTCACCTGACTGCATTCCGAGTTGGTTTTAGAGGTCACATGAGGGCAAAATATCCATTTTCATTTATAACAAGTCCCACTTACCAAATTTGACTTCAATCGGGCCAATAGTTTTCCAGTTGTTAGTCTAAAAAGAAAAAATACTGATGACATCATAACCGGAAAACAAAAGGTATTTTAATAATATTGTGATACAATTATCTGTCCATAGACTTCAACAGTACTGTAAATTATTGATCTGATTAGATGTTATAAGTCACGAGATATGATGATTTTTGTTTTCAAATACAACTTCCGGTCAAACCGGATGTAGAGGTCACATGAGGTCAAGATATCAATTTTCATCTATAACACGTCCCTGACTATGTGCATACCAAATTTGAGTTAAATCAGTCAAATAGTTTAATAGTTATTAGACTGTAAAGAATGAACTTTCGAATTGAGATCACGTGACCCCTGATGACGTCACGATTACAAAAAGTTTCGGGGCACATCTTATGATGATGGTTAATTACTATACTAAGTTTGAAATTGATCGGACTTAAAATAATTGCCAAAGTACCTTGTAGAGTGAAAAAGAAGAAAAAGACAAAAAATGAAAAAAAAATACTTCAACGAAAACAATAGCTGTTCCCAATTGAGATTGGGAACAACTAAAAACCCTCTTACAAGGTTCCTTTAACATTGAGTCAGTTTGGCATTCCAATAGCACATGCTCCAGATGAAGCACATCCAAGGTCATTTGGATGCACGTGCAAGGTCTGTCCAGTCAGTGCAGCAAAAGGTGGACTTGCACTTGCTTTGTTTTCAGATGACATTGCTTTTTTTAAAACCAAACTGGCTCATTATTGCCCTGTTCAGTGGGCAAAACCAGTCAGCAGCCAGTGTTGGTGCGTGTGTTGTCTCTACGCATCCCAGA
This sequence comes from Acanthaster planci, assembly GCF_001949145.1. The sequence continues at coordinate 974,422 of NW_019091389.1, read as the reverse complement.
CCCTCATTTTTGCTCTTGCTGGAGACAGGCAAGTGTAAAGAGTGCCTTGCACAGGGTCACAGCATGTAAACCGGCTCACTGGATTGGAACCCCCAAGCCTGTGATTGGGAGTCACGCACCCCAGCCACAAGGACAACTTTGTTGCTCAAGGTTTCCTGTTGTATAAAATACATGTGTGTATGCAAGATTGACCCACTCCTCAGTCACCAAAACTAATTAGCCTTACAAACATGTATGTGCATGTAAACATGTAAAGTTGAAAGTTGGTTGGAGTTACACATACAGTATGGTATGCCCTTCCTGTGTGGTGTGTGATCCTAGGTGCCGTATAGGCCTGTCCAACATCTGTTTGAAATCTGAAAATAATTTTTTTTCCAAAAAAGAGGATGGAGGTGAAAAAACCTTAAGGTTGGGAGAAAATAAAGAAAATTGATTCTCGCGATACTGGATCATATCAAAAGAAGCACCACTCGGGTACAAAGCCATAAGTCTCGAAGACCCTATTCAGAAAACTCTGCTTGATTGGTGAGGGTTGCATATAGGTATGAACCCTTTTGGTTTTTGTTGAAATTCCTGTGTATTGGATTTTTATCACCATCTTTCCTCTTTAGAACATGTAGCTTCAGTGCAATTGATCCAGGGATATTAAAGAGACATGCTGGTTTTGGGGAAGCAGTTGAAGCTCTACTGGGTAAACTGGGGTTTGGAAAAGATGAACAAAATTGGACCCTTGATTGTTTCTACTTTGCACATTTTCATGTGTGCATAAATTCACACACTTGTAATTGATTATAATCTTTGAACAGAATTTTGCCAAAATATCATTAAACTTGTTTCAGACTTCCCCTGAAGTATTTCCATGCCCTGTAGCTTTCCTGTCAGTGTTTAATCTCCTTTGCCACTGTAAAGTCTGAGCAGTTTATCCCCTTTAAACCTGTTGGAGAAGACAGTCATTCATTGGATGCTAAACCTAACTTATTCAGGGATGGTTTACTTGGATGTAATACCAGTGGACAGCAGATAAGCCAATGTTGTCCAGGCATGCACTCAGACCAGATTATTGTCTGCCAAGTGAACAGTCCTGTTGGGGAGTTATGCCAAATTGGATGCGTGTGTGATGGATAATTTCAATCAGAGAGTGGAGGTGTTTTTCACATCTTGTTTCAGTTTACACAATCAAGGGATATTCCCACAAAAAGGCGCCTTAAGATGATATCCTGTTTATTTCCATCATAGGGGGAGATTTTTTTGGGGGGGGGAAGGAGGTTTAAATTGTCCAGGACACTGCTCAGACTAATCATTCAAACAGGTCTGTCTTGTCAATTAATTAGGCGTCTGCATGACACATTGCTTACACAGGCGCAAGCTGTGCTGGGAGGGGGGTAATTAGTCAGCTACTGTAGCAAACCTCAATCAATTAAGACTCCCTGTTACATGAGATGTGTTTTTGACTGTTATGATCTGTCAGCTGGAATGTTACATGATTACCATCCCTGGGTGTATTTGTGTTTCCAGTGTTTAGCCTGTGGGTCCCCCCTTCGCGGTAGAGCTGGGAGGGAGTCTTAGTTTGTGTGATTTATAAGTTAACTTGTGTTTTTTGCAGACGTAATACCTGTGTGTCATTTAAACTGATGGGTATTTGAACAAGAGCCAAATTCCAAAAGTTCAAATTCCAGAAGAAGTTTTGTTGTGGCCTCAACCATGTTCTCAGTCTTTCAAAGAAGTCTAGTGTCCTCTTTCCTCCTCTGTGTAAGTGAATTATATTTCTGTGAGCAGTGTTTGTTACCTTGTCATGCAGTTATTAACTTCCCTCTGGGCCTGCTCAATAGCTCCTCACTGTGGTGGTGACAAAGACACCCCAAATTCCATTTTTCATTCAGCATTCTGAAAGAGTAGGGCAGCTGGATTGCCGGTGTGCATTGTATACTTCCATACAGCCAAAGAGCCTAATTTCATTGCTGTTCACTCACAAATTTCTCAGAAGCAACTTGCACTTAGTGTACATATGTAGCAGATCAATTCAATCAATGCGTCTCGGTCTTCTGTCCTCAGAGTAGCACAGCGATGTCTTCACATCGTTCTCTTGGACCTCTCTCCCCTAACATGAAATGCTGTGGATAAGTATTGGCAGGAGTTTTGTCGCCATTTTCAGCAGGTGAAGCCAGTACGTGCCTCATGCCACATCAACAGTGCAGTTTTTCAAACACAGGCAGTTCCTTTGATAAAAGTAGTGTGCAAAGTGAATAGGCCTACATGTACATGTAAAAGAATTCGGACTACCTACATGTGACAGTTGCTTAGCACAGGAAGCATGATATCCAAGTGCAGCAGACTGGTCACAGTGACTGATGCAGCCTGGATCGTTAAAATCATGCAGACACATGTAAGTCTGGGCCTCATATCTAAGTAGTAAATGCATGTATACTGTATGTACATGTATGGCCGTGCTCTTCATATGGCGATAAGTCATAATGCAGTGAGCAGAAGAAAGTCAGTTTTTTCCCCACATAGCTGTGTCTCAATAGGAGGCTGCCATATTGTTTCTCGTTTCTTTTTCACAGCAAACTTTTTTCAAGACAGTGGATGGATGTTTAGACTCCTGCTGATGTCTGTAAAATTAAGGAGCCTAACAAAAGTTTTTCAAAGGGGGTGAGCAGGAGAAAAGGAAGCTGCTGGCAACCAAAAAAATCTACTGTTTACCCAGCTTTGCACTTATGCTCTACAAGGTTTACCAGAGAGGAAGATGATGCGTGAATTTATATTTTCAACTTAACCAGCAAGACTACGATCTTTGACAGTGCAATTTTTTTTCCAGGAAGAAGATCTGGGCATTAATGCCAGCTTTCCTCACAGTGTGAATGACTTGCATGTATAGTTACATGTACATGTATGTTGCTGAAAAAAAACAAAGTTACTCTTTTTTCTATTCAACTATTCAAGAGACATTTTCTTTTGTCCATCGGAAGTGGGTAAACATTCCTTTACCTTGATGAGAATGGTCAAGGTTGTGTTCTCCAGCCCCCCCCCGTTTGCTGCTGACAGTAGTGGGCTTGGATTTGAACTGCAGCTTTATGGATGCAGAGAGAAAGTGAGGACAGTTTTCTCCCGCTGAATTGAATGAGAGAGCTAATGTAATGGAATCTCTAAAGTAGGTTAGAGAGCGAGGAACCAACAAGTTCCATTGTTGGAGAAGGCAGAGTTTTTACTTTCTGTAAAACTGGCCAAAGGGTCTGTGTTGTGTTTGGAAGCATCTTGGCATCTATCCTGCATTCATCCCTGTACATTTTCTTTTAACCAAGGAAGACTTATTAGCCCATGTTGATGGAAATTGATTTGGTGGAGATGTAAATCTGACTACATGTAGTTGGTTCACCCTTGGCCATTGTTGTGCGGTATATTTTCTTTCTGAAAGCTTGCAGGGGTGGAATACACAAGCTTGCTCTGGTGGGATTCGAACCCACAACATCCTGCTTCCAAGTGCCGGGGCTGTTTTAAGCCCAGTGCAGCAGCCGGCACTAGAGTCACTGTATGTCCATGGACCCCAGAGGTTGTAGATTCGAGTCAAACTCATACAAGGGTGTGAATTTTATTTTCGTCCTCAAGATCACGGAAACCATCGAGCATGCAGTGCTTGATCAGTTGGGACAAGATTATCTGCTGATTAGTTTCACCACTCGTACATTAGTGCCAAACTGTGGAATTGGTGCAAAGTTAATTGGCCTCAAACAACAAGCCAGGTCAGGTATAACTACCTTGAGTGGTGCAGCTGCTGTCTTTCATGTGGTACGCTGTGTACCAGACGTGGTATAAGCCTACAGTGTACCTCACACCACAACTGATTATTTGCACTGATTACAGATATGTTCAGCATGTTTTGCAATATCATTTTCCCTTATGGAAAATTTAATTAAGCTAGCAGTTGTTAAAAATGAAGAGAATGCATCTCACTGAACTGGGTGTTAAATTTCATGTGCTTGTGCAGATGTGAGTTTATCAAAACATTCTGTCTGTTGTTCAGTCAGTACAGGTGGACTATAGTTTACTATATACCCGGTAGTTTGCTCTGATGGCCATGTTGTAAACACGCTTTGTGGAGAATACTGTCATTGCTCAAGTCTGCTTTTAGCTTCTGTTTTGAAAAGAATGGAAATATGAGATTTGTCTGGAAATGTGTTTGTTGAAAGGATTTCTGTGTTTTTGTTTAAAAGGGAAAGGAGAGGAGAGGATATATGGGGTTTAATATAGCAGGGTATGTACCACTGCTTACCCACATCCCAGGAGACTTCAAAAGCGCCCTCTTGTGCCTGCAATCATCGGATGATTTACCAGGCTGTGCTGTCATTCTCAGTGCATTGTGGAACTGGAGATTTGCCCACTTGCATTATTCAGTGCTGACAGCTGAAGATACTTACTGCTCGTGATAAAAGGCACTGCAAAGAATAAAATTACAGGGATATGGACATAGCACAAAATATATGGAAAGTTACCTTGTCCTTGTTCGTGTCAGTCATACCCTGGAGTCCCAACACGGCTGGAAGGCCAATGAACTTGTAAATGTAACCAGTGCCTTTTAGCTCCTGCTTCAAGGTCATAACTACCAGGACAGGTTGCATGGCAGCTGTTATTCTTACACACCCTTGTGCGGCCCGAAAAGGGTTTTAGTGCTTGCTGTTGCCAGATGTTGATCCAGACAGTTTCAGGATACCGGTATTTTGAAGCTGTAATTATAATATAATTTATTCATTTATAAAGCGCAAATTCCATATAGATATGTTCAAATGCTCTGTACAATGAAGACATTAAGCGTGGAACAATGAATACATTTAAACATGGTTGAGCCGATGGCATACAAGGGCGCCTCGGGCAGCCGCCCAACGACCCACATTCACCAACTTCAGTCAAGGGGAGACAGTAAGAAGCAGTTACAGTTTTAGAGGTGGGAAGAAAATCCCAGAGGAATATTCTGGGTAAAACTCACAGAGTCAGGTAGGGACTGAAAACCCAATCCACATGTAGACTGGGCCGGGAATCGAACCCTGGACCACAGAGGTGGAAGGCGAGGAAAGAACTACCTTGCCAACCTGACTCCCCCCCTCTGCTCTACAGTGCATGCTGCCAGTGCAGAGGCACATGTAGCAGTGTCAGTTTACAGCAGTCTGATCTTCATTGCAGATGCATGATGCTTGTTGGACTGATTATTTACTGATTGAAAATAGAGCTCAAATTTTCTGATTTTTGAACATGACTCACTGATTGCTGTATGTATGTTATAGAATTTAGGAACCAGCTTTTTTTCGTGGAAAAAAAATGGAAAACCACATGGCTTGCGCTGAATTAACATTTTCTTATTTAGTGTGTCATGCCCCAGCTTCTCAACCTCATTGTGAAAATGAAGGATCACACCATGCCAGCCAGCCAGCCCAAAAATGCCAAACCGTAGCGATAAATGCTTATAGAATCAATATTTAGTGAGGCACATACCCAGGAACTATTCAAAGCATGTTTTGGTGAGGCAAAGTATCTTCCCTTATGTCACTCAAGTTGTCAGCCTCATTGTTCTCTGTTGCCACCGTATGGCTGTCTTCGTTTATGTGGCATGGTGTCATTTACTGTTCTAATTGGGCCCCCCTTTCCCAACCCTATCTTTCCCTCCGCTCCTTTCCGTTAATGCTTCCCAGCCGGGAGACCAATAAATACCGGGAGGATGGCCCCCCTTATCTGAGCAAGATGGATGAGGTTGCTGTGTTGGAAAGAGCAAGCCTAAACCAGTCCAGCATCACTGTCTAATTAAGAATCCGGCAGACTGGATGGGTCAAAAAAGCCAGTGTGATCATGTTCAGGGGAAGTAAGGCCCACATACTCACACCGAGTGTTTGGAGAGTTTTATTAGCAGTAGCCTTTCATCGAAATTGTTTCATGGTAGGGAGAGATGGGCTGAAAAAAGCGGGGAAGCTTGTGTTTTTGAAAGGTACCGATAGCCAAAATGAGTGTCTTGAGGCCATAAAATGCCCTCAGACCCTATGTTGCATGCATTCAGAGCTCATTTCAAAAGTCGTTAAAACTCCTAGTGAAGTGATTTTTACAGCGTAATTACTCCATCCAGCTTGGCATGATGACAGTTCACTGTAAAGATGGTCAATCAAACTTGCATTGAAGAGCCCATTTTATGGTCACTTTTTAAACTGGAATCCTTGAAGTCACTTCGTGGCCTGGCAGTCTCAAAGTGCATTACAAGGTCTGTGTGAGTTTTTACATATATGCCAGAATGCAGATTTTCCAAGTTCATGAGAGAATCCTAAATGCGGTCGTGGACTAACGCTATCAGTGGTACATGTACCATTGCTTCTGCATCAAGGATTTACCAGAATATTGGGTTGTTTTTATATGATTGGTTTCCTGTTTTTTTAATTTGGTTTTTCCTTGTTGATGCAGTACATGTGCATATCATGTACGTGTAGTAGCCAGTCAGTGAACAAACTTCTTTCACAAGCATTCTTAGTGAGCTGAAAGAATTCCTCAACTGTGGAGTGGTTGAGCTGAGAATGCTTTTAGCTGTCAGGAGTAGCTGTGGAAGGGGAAAAAGTGCACAGTTTGGAAAGAGAAAGTTCTGCTTGTGTTTTTTTGGTTTCATGTAAAATTTTAGCTGTGCATACTTGCAAGCTGCCCTTTCCTACCATCGCATCCCTTTAACATTCATGTGTCATTGACAGCTACAGCTACTGTCTATGGCAAGCTACCTTCATGTATTCATATCTTGAAATTGTTACTCAAACAGAGAGGCCAAAATATCCAGCAAAGCCCACCATCTTTGAGCTTTTGAAATAAATTCTTAAAAAGCTGTGTCAGTATCGCACACAGCACTCAGCATTGTGTGGTTCAGTTGCTCAGAACTGATGTGCACGTATTTGCGGGTTTTGTGAATCATGCTGCCTCTTAGTAAGACATCTGTCCTGTGAATGTGCCCTGACCTCCACAAAAGAAATCCAAGCCTGATAAAGACTATTAGACTTGAGAATTGGATACCGAATTAGGCTTGATGATTGAAAGAAATGGAAGTGGTCTGTGCACTGATTGGTACATTGAGTTACATGGACATGTCATTATTACTTTAAATGATTTCCATGCACACAAACCCATTCTCCCTCCCCCCCTCCCAAAAAAAAAGGAGGGAAAAAAAAGCAAAAGTAGTCAAATTAAGAAGTGAAATGTCATTTGTCTGGAGTTGATTGGATTCAGCCCGGGGTAATTACTGGCGGAGGTAATTTTGGAAAATCCTGTTAACGATGCGGTCCGCGACAAATGGAGAGTGCTGATTACAGATTGGAGCAAGGTTGGATGAGCAGAAGAGTAACGTAGCGGTACATATCTGAAGTCAAAGGAGTACATGTACATGCCAAGATGAAAGGTGATAACATTCGGGGGGGGGGGGCTTCATTCTTCGGTCTTTTGGCGGTACTCTGATCAGGTCCCCGTGGGTAAATATTTGTTGTCACGAAATGGAGACTTGCTAACTCTGGTACGTGTGCACACATGTATGTTGTACTCTGACTTTCAAGCTAAAAGTGAGCGGGGGTAGAGGGATGGTTTGGAAGGAAAAGTGGAGGAGGCATGAATACGTTCCATTTATTGGGAAGCAAACGGAATCATCAGGATATTAGGGATATTTTACTGCTTCAGGAATGGCCTTTGAATACTACCAGCAAAAATCTTATACAAGAGTTCTTTGTCACATAGAAATCCTGAACTTCTTGTACTTTTGGAACTGAAGGAAGTTAAAAGTTTGGTTCTTTTGGTAGGGGATAATTAATTATCTCAAAGTCACATCTGAAAAATACTGTTTAACTGTTAAAAATGCTATGAAACCAGAAAAGGTACTTCTGAAATGGTTCCTTCCCTTGAAGATCAGAATACAATTGATTTAAAAGCCCTGTCCATTATAAACTGTTCTCTGAAGGGCCCGTGGGAGACAACAACAGTGAAGCAATGTTCAGTATTAGAGGTAGGAGGAAACTCCAGACAAATGTTCTGGCAAACCAGGTAGAGACGACAACCCAGGCCCAGTCTACAGGCTGGAATGGAATTGGAAACCAGGGTCACAGAGGTGGTTGGTGAGGAAAGTAACACTGTGGCAACTTGACGTTCACGTGTAATTGGAGATCCGTAGTAATGGGAGTCCAACTGCACAATACTTTGCTTATGTGTGTATACAACTAACAATAAAGGTGGAGGGTGTGCCAATATCGACGCACCGTACGTATCGCACTATTGAGCGTGCCCAAGGTTTTTCACGTACATGTAACAATGAACCATTACCAGGAATGCATTTCATTGTAAAGCACTGCGATGCAGCATGAAGGTGTAGCCTGTCCTACATATCTCTGGATTTGGTCGCCACCTTCCACTCTTTCCTATCCAGCACCAGGATCCTCCGCTTTCATATGTCACTGAGACCACATCCCACAGCAGCATGTCAGTGTAGACTTGAGCTCATCTCTGCCCCCTTCCCAGCAGTTCCATCGAGTCAGATCCTACGGGATGGTGTCAGTGTCATGGGCCGTCCCTAAAAGCATTAAGCAAATATTATGTTAAACATCATGTTACAATAGTGTTATTATCATTATTATTATCAACCTTGAAGTATATCAATCGTGCGATAAAGGAGGTTTTGACATTTAACGGCCATGCTCCTCAACAACAAAATTATGGGGGGACATTGTCCTATAGTACCTGTGTCCCCTGCAAAATACACATCCCTTTATCACCACCCATGAAAATATACCCAGGGGTTTCCCAGCTTCCACTTTGGAGATTGAAATGTCTCCTACATTGGTTATAAGCACTGCTCAGGACACCTAGCTTTTGGAATACAAGGGCTTTACTGCTAGAGGTTGGCTTATATCATCCTGGATTGTTGAAACAGAAGAGCTCTGATGTTCCATGATACATGCACTCTGTTGTACATGCATGTTCCTGTCTTATGGCGGCCATTTTGTATCCAAAGTTTTAGCCCACAGTTGGCTAGTCCTGTGCAGCCTCTTCAGCGATCTTTGCTAATAAGGGTGAGGAGAGAAAAACTATGGCCAAATCCTGGTACTTTATTCATTGAATGAAAGATAGCATTCGCACCTTGCACCTCATTTTCCTTTTTTTTTTCTTTTTGTGGGAAGAGCAAGGCCCTAGGAAGCAGTAGGGCAGTTGGCTACAGACCACAGAGGAATGAGCAGCCATCACCGTGAGGCCATCCTATTGACAGTAATGGTGTCTGCTTAGATTTGGCTCCATCGCTACACTTCGATACCAGTATTGATCTGTGTACCAACTGCCCACACAAATTTGTTTCAATATCCAATATAATTGCTATTGAGACAATTCACGGCATTGTTGGGTTCCGGGTACTGGAATACATGTGGAATTTTTACCATCTGGTTGGTCTTTCAAAATATTCCAACCAAATTAACGAGTAAGGAGGCTTAACAGTGTGGGATATTTGTGGAGAGCAGGGGCTTCCCGTTTCTGTGCATAGTAGGCAATAGGCATTTCCTCAGAAACTTCAATCTGTATTAAACAGTGATGCCATTAATTCCAAATAATTGCTAAAATCAAGTCCTACTTGGCAGCAAACAGATTTGATCATGGTCACTCTTCTGATACCATGTTAGCTGAAATGATTTGGTTTGCCACAGTTGTCGCAAGAACTTTTTTTTTTTGGAGCCGGTCTTAATGTTTTATATTGACTGTGGGTTGGACTTAAATAAGATACATTAATACCCACAAAAAGCATTAAAAAAATATTCCCTACTAGTATCATGTTGATGAGAATGAAAATTAGCAGACTTGACAAAAAGTGACCCTTTGCCCATTTAGGGCCAGTATGCACATGAACGTCAAAGTCTTAGAGCTTTGTATTCTCAGAAATTGATGTATAGCATGTACGTACATGTATTGTACCTCTTCAACATAAGCACTGCTTCATATTTGGTTGTTCTACAACGTTTCCAAACTACATAAGCTTAAAATGTTCACGAGTATAAGCTAACAAAATGTCAATGTGTCAGTGACTGTTACTTCGCTAATTTATTATGTACAAGTACTCCACCAAGTTCTACATAAACATCTACCTATTCAGTTTGGATAAATTACTTTGCTAAATTTTGCAATGATTTTTCCGTATAATTGGTTGTTCCCAAATTTCACATATGGATAGTCGGCTAAAAGTCACTTAACACTGAGTAAATGAAACTATATTGCTGGTAAAAGAACTTTTCTCCAACTTACGAACCAGCTTTATTTAGGTTGGTTTATCGTTCATTTTTTAACATGCGCGGAGTCGAAGTATCGAACAAAAATGCCCTAATATCAGGAATGAAATATAAAGCAGAAGGGATTTAAGCGTATCCTGGAGGTGCCTCTGAGGTGAGCCTTATCAACCATTTTGAGCTTCGTAGGGGCCCAATGCACCTTCCTAACTCTTAATTGAAGTTTAATGGATGTGAATGCCACCAAAGTTAACTGTGAAGTAATTGCGTATTTGGCAAGCCATAATATCCATAGTGTGCATGCCAAACCAGTCTCCTCCCTCTCTTTCAACGCCTCTCCCTCATGCAACCTGTCCTTTGTGTCTTGAGTGTTTTATTATCTCAGCTGATCCCCGTTTTATTTAATGATTCATATCTCGTTAATCCTTACTGTTATGCTCCACCGCCATGAGGGTTGGCTAGTCATGTCCCAAAGCCTCAATAGACTTCTGCTCAGGGTGCGAGGGGGGAGGCTACAAATGAGAGCAAATTAAAGTGAGCGTTCCTGAGGATCACAGAGCCTGTTGTCCAGAATTGCTTGGAATTTCCCCCCCCCTCCATGTCCTTGAAATGACCTGAATATTTCTGGAAAAGGCATGAACCATTTTTCCATTTCAGAGTTCAAAGCAATTTAAAGTTTAAATGCGGGCAGTTGTGTGATTTTGAACACCTACCAGTCGGTTATGAGTGCCCAAAGAAGTAGTGATCCATGGATGAATGCCTTTGTGTTAGAATGATTTTTCCAGCGTGCTGGGGAACAAATGACAGAAACAGATCTTCAAAATAAAAAGACACAAGCACCACCAACACATGTATGTAGGTTTACACAGCTTTGTGGTTAATGAGCTGGGTAGCGGTTGCCGTAGTAATTGCTTTAGAGCAGCATTGAGAATCTCCGTGGATGGTTTGGATGCCAATTATTTCTTCCATCAGCCGACACTTGATTTCATTGAAAAGCAAGTAGCACCTTGTCAAACTTAAGCACTGTTGACACATAGAGCTTCGGATGAGATTTGCCCGCCCCAATTCCTACGGTTGGTGTATTACTACAACACGACCTATGTTTGTCCTGGCCTTCGGTAGTTTCATGACATATAAATCCAGGGCAACTTTTCAGATAAAAAAAAAAGGTATCTTCTTCTCTCTATGCACACATGTGAGTGAAAGTGTTATTGCCTACCTCATGCATCATCTAGCTCAACACCTTGAAAGTCAGAACCTCGTAGAACCCAAACACGTTAAGCTCGGGAAGTGTTATCTATCTAAAATAAGTCCCCTGCCCAGATGTTGTGTGGAAAAATTGTACAAGTTCAGATCCAGTGCGTTTGGCCCAGACTGCATTGGGTTTTGAATTTGTCAGTGATGGCCTCAGGAAAAAAAATTCCCCTTCCCCTAGAAAAGACGAGAAGAAATGCCCCATCTTAAAAGGAACTTTTTTGTTGCTTTGACACATATTCTTTCACATAAAATGTGATAAAGTTGGATGACCACAGTGCGTCAAGTGCATTTACATATGCAAACCTAGTTATGTTCTTAAGTCTAGGGTGGGAGAAAAAAAATTCACCCACAGAGGTTGGTAAAGGCAATAATTCCCATGATAGTGTCTGTCTTTTATGATACATGACTAGGAATGCACATTCCAACACCTCCCCCTCCAGTTGCCAAAGCAATCAAATGTAGTGCTGAGATGGGCTGAGGTGACTGGCTGTAGTTTGCGTGCAGAGCTTCTCCCCGCATTTTTTTTTTTTTTTTAAGATGGAGTACCCGGAAAAGTGTCTCAGGATTACCTCTTCAACTCGACAGGCTCAGCTCCAATCGATAGGGGGATTAGATTCCGATGGATCTATGGAAGGATTGCTGCTGTGTGCAAATGCAGTACCCTTCATGCATATTGCATGATAAGCCTGCACTCGGAACAGGTCAAATTCTGAGGAGAAAAAAAAAGGCCAAAAAGTTGGCACCTTGGATTTTAGAATATCAGAGATTGCTCGAGAGTACAATATGTGAAGCTTTACAGATACTATGTGCTTTACACCTAGGTGTGTGGCACACAGAACATGTGGTTTTGACTGTGCAATTTGACCATGCTTTACCATATTATGATAAAAGTGGACGGATCAACTGACACAGTAATTCATAAGAAAGAACACTGAGTATAAGAGAATAATTATACCGTACGCAATGTAAGGTACATGGAGTTATAGCACCTTTACACATGGCAGCCATATTAGAGGTGTTATTTATCGTACCCAATAACACTGAATGCACATGCACAGCAGACTTGTTATCTTATGTTCCTCGTGGACATATTATCTACTCACGTCAAAGCCAGTTTTGCAATAATCTGGCCGTGTCAACCCATCAGAACAGAAGATTGACTTAAAACTCAGGACTGGCCGACAGGAGTGGTGAAAGGATTGTATTCAGTGGAGTAGCAATCTTTCTGCCGGCCACACGCAGTACGTGCCTATGTCTGTTTGCAAAATGGTGGATCTAGTGGGGGAGGGGGGACTGCAGTAGGGGCTATGACCCTCTGTAAGTGGAGCCAATTTTTGTAATGAGAAGGGATTGCTTTTTGGGGGTCTATTTCATTTCCCATCCTGCCAAAAGCATGCATTATATAGCCTCGTCTCTCAGAAAGGCCATGAAAAGTTTACTTGAAAAGTAAAAGTTTACCCCCCAAAAATGAGCCCCCCCCCAAAAAAAAAACTTTGGATCTGTAGCCACCTTTGTCTGTTCGCATTTGTCTAGGAGAGTGTACTGCCTGTCACCTGTTTGGGTTTTCTGTGCGTGGAATGGATTAATCAGAATAATTACCATGGGCTGGTTGTTTAAAACAACACCCGAAGGCTTTAGCCATTACTTGGGCAGCCACCGTAAATGTACAGGCATGCGGCCTGTGTCCTGGTTGGTCCATACGGAGAATATGTAAGTGATTAAGAGTGCTCATGAACCCGCGGAATGTCCGTTGTGATGAACTTGCCCAAATTTCACTCTCGTCCCCGGGAAAAGGATCCCCTATACAAGATTATCTTAATAACGTAAGTGGCTCTGTCTCTGTAACCATTATTGTAATAATCACTAGCGCTGTCTCTAAAAGTGCTTCAAACGACTCAACCGTCACATGTGAGAAAACAGATAAAGTACGTGTATCTCATCTGAAATGATTCTTAATTGTGGTATCGTGACAGTATTGGAAAAGTACTTGACCCTATGCTGTAAAATACACGATATCGCACCTTGGTACAGATAGGGATACAGCTAGATGGTACAGATAACTTGTCCTTTAAAGAGGTTTTTCGGAAAATTTTTACTGCGAATGCATCATGACATCAAATTATCTATTGCATAGGGATTTGAAGTATTCACTGGTCTTTCCACAACTTGTCTGATATTTCTGACCTTTGTGAGCTGAAGTGGATATACGTGTACAGGTACCATCCTTTAAAATCAATGGAGTAAAGAAATGTTACTTTACGGCTAGCAATTTGCCATTAAGCATTTGTCTACACGGCTAAAAATAAAGGTCAAAGCATTTGCGTGAGGGTGTGTACATGTACAGCCCTTTTATTCTCATCCGGCCGTGAATGACTTGGACCTTGCTTGCAGGTCAGGCACATACTGCAGAAAGGCAAACTCTTATGATTTAATTTCACAAATTGATGTAAGGCGAGGACTAAATGGGAGATGCCCATTGACACTAATGGCTTTGAACTTTAAAGGTTTTGCCGGTGGCCTTGGGCAAGAAGTGATGATAGAGGGAGCCTATAGAATTGTGAATGAATAATGTGATATTTTGGGGGCCCCCACACTCTCTGACTCAAGTGTCAGCACAACACCGTTGGTTGAAGGGAGCAATCATGGCCAGTCGCATGCGCCACACTAATGTCAGGATGTGAATGGGTTCCCAGGAATACATTGGCGGCGCCATGGGGAAATGACATGGAATGAATTACAGTATATAAAAGGAATTAGGCACCATTTCGGTCCAACTATCAATCAGATAAGGAGCAGCATATTGGTTATTGATAGTACAGCTTGTGGGATTCTGACAGGTGGGGTGAGATGGACAATTTTTGAATAACAGCCAGTGTTACTGTGTCATTGGGGTCTTCTCTGAAGACCAACCATCTACCCTTGCCGGTGCAAAGGTGACTGATCTCACTGTGTGTGGAGACTGACAAGATTCGAGTGGGTCTGTAGCATGATGGATGTCACGGACAAACTTTCTTGGCGTCCGATCCTACTCAAACAAACCGGCCGTCATTGTAATTGTGAAGGAAGTACATTCTCCTTTGCATTTCAGCAGTCACTTGCATAATGCAGTGTACATTACTGGAGTGAATCCTCTGTCCCACAAAAAACACAACAAACTGAAATCAATATTCATAAAAGTCCAAGTCCAAGCTTTTAGGCCAACATGCACACCTTGTGCCAACTGCCCTTCCTTGCTCGCTCTACTGACATGTCTGCTGCACCGTTGCTTTTTCCTAGTAGTCTCAAAGAGTATCTCAAATTACAAATGTCATGAAAATTTATTTAGCTGGAGTTAGATATATTCAGAATTAAGAGCTGACATTGTGTTGTATTACAGGTACCGTGTATTTTATGCAAGTTTTATGTGTGTGAATTACATCTACTTACTTATTTCATTTATTTAAAGGTCTTTTATTTAAGGTAGTAGCCCTTCTGGCACCAGACTGATCATGAAGGGCCCTAATGAGTGTATGGGTGTACACATTGTTGAATTCAAAGACATGTAGTGAATTTCATTGGTTCTCAACTGGTTTTTTTCTCTACACTTTCAAAACAGAAATTATAACTTGAAATACACTTTGCTCTTGGGTTCACTTCCATTGAGGGAGTCCCTCCCCCCTTCCTGCTTGCCTTCCCCTCCCCCTTTTTTTTGAATGCTGGATCTGCCTCTGCACTGGTTATGCATATGAATATTTTATAAATGAGTTGATCTTGTGTCAGGAGACGTAAAGACAGTGAACTGCTGGTTTCTGGACACTCCGTGCCAGTCCTTTGTGGCAGTTTGCTTTCATAGTGGAATCCTGATTGTGCTCTTGGTTTTTAACTCTTGCCATACATTTTTTTTTGACACTCTTTGAAATGGAGGGACCCAAAACACCTTTGGCCAAGAAATTCTCTTCCTGAGTAACCAGTTTAATTTAATCACATTTAAACAATTTGATTTGAAAACAAAATCAATACCACCGTTTCCTCGCTGTTCGTTCCCTCCTTTTGTCAGTACTGGCATGTTATAGCTTTATTCCGTCAAGACACTCTGGATGCACACACACACACACACGCAAATCCAACTGCGAACACCTAACGGGTGACAATACTCCTTTCAGAAGGTCTTTGCTACAGTATTGACTGACAGGAGAAACATAATAATAAATCTGTAGAGGTGGTACAGTCACTCGCGTCTTGGGGATATTGCAAGAAACCTGGTGTTTGCAGAGCTGTTATCCGGCCCTGTCGGATCTTTGTGGGTCGTGCGTCTGCTTTGGGCTCGGGTGTTGCTGGCCGTGATGAAAAAAAAGCCCACTGAAGTTCATTCTGGAGTGTCCAGACAAATTGGGATTGGCTGTCGAACGTACCACTGGGGCCACTCACTCTGACTCAACAAGTCATCTTCACACTATCTTTCTAGTCAAGTTCACCCAGCGAAATTTAATTACAGATGCTCTCGCACTAGACCCGAATATGTATAGTATAGTGTATATGTGTATTCACTATACAGTATTACAAATTGGTCATTAGGGAGACATTTTGTGGTAAATTTTTCAACCTTAGGGAGACATTGGTCATTAGGGAGACATTTCAATGTCCCCTAATGCTCCAACTACCAGAAGGAGGCCGAATTTTACTGTCCAAATTTTGAGAGATGATAGATTATGGTCTAAATTGAAAACATACAAAGTTTGGTTCAGATCAGATTAGGGAATATTTAATTATGGGACAATAAAGTTTATGCACGTTCCTATGGGAATGTCTCCCAAGTGACCCATTTTCGGTAAACAGTACATGTACATATAAAAATATATAGTATAGTATTCTTTTGTCTGATGAATCGTTCCCTCATCAGTTACAATTTTGATTAACAGCTGGTATACGTTTGACATCATATAGATTCTCTTAAAACCTCTAGCCAGCTGTGATTCTGTTATCTTTCTAGTTTTCAGCATGCTGTACTTGTTTTTAATATCTCGAAACAAATGCAGGGTTATCCTGCTGATAGGTCCGAGGATGTTAACATTCATAGTGTGGGTAATTCAATGGGACAAATAATTACTGGCCCCAGAGAATGAATTCGTAAATAACCATTTCCCGGTCATGAAAAAAATGAAGAATTAAAAATAGACTCCCACAATGAAAAGTAAGGTAAAGAGTAAACAGTTGTGAAAGTTTGATGAAGTTGCCCTGTGTGAAAAACCATAAGGTGAAATGTTCAAATGCAGCAGGTGGACCACACATGTGAAAGATGAGATGCTCAGATACTGTAAGTGGATGACATGTGTGAAAGAATACAGACGTTCAATGCATGTGTATATATCAAACAGCTGGCATGACTGCCATGACTGGAGTTCATGTTATGGTGTATGATACATATATTTTGCTGCCCAGGAGCAGTGCAAGTTCTATCATCGCCACAGCACCAGGATGTATCATGAAACGACATGTACAGTGTAGGCCTATGATTGTTGGTATACCTTCCATCCCATGTTTGCATAGATCGACGTTTCATTTCATTTATTTCATTTTTCGGGATCAACATTTCACAGGATACAATAACAAAGTTTACAGTTGAGAGAGAGAATACACAAGACATACAAAAGACAAATAAAAAGTATTTAACCAGCTCCCGCTGGATTACCCAAAAGAAACATGGTTTCTATCGAGGGGCTCTCCAACTGGTTAGACAGGAAACAGTAAGAAATAAATAGATATGACTTTTTATGGCGGTAACATAAATTATAATTTAACTAAGGCTGCATCCGAATCTCTTGTCTAGAGCTAGGTCTAGGTCTTCGCTCCATTGGAAATGCGTGGAAATGCGTAGACAATAGGCCTAGCCGTAGCTCTGGAAGCCCGTTTCGGACACGGCCATAGCTTATGGCTTAAATAAAGAAATGATGTTTAAAAAAAAAAGGTAAGTGGGATATGCACAAATATGAACACCCATTCGCACAAGTTCAGTGTCAGCATGCTCTCTGGCTTTCCTCTCCCCAATGATGAAGGGACCTATCCATTTTTCATTGTTTTGATGTCTACTATGTTGAGAAGCACTGTAGGACTGAATTCCCAGTATAGGACGTGCACAATCGACTTCAAAGCTGTATACTGCAACAGTGTGTGTACATGCACTTGGTGGGGTAACACCACACGGTTATTTTAAAAATGCTTTTTGTACCAAGTATCTGAAAGTGCAGTACAATAAAGATATTGAAACAATGAAATAAAAACATACACAATCATATCTAAATATTAAAATTAGTTAGAATACTCATTAAAAAGGAAGGTTTTGAGACACCTTTTAAATTTATCATATGATTGAAACTGATACACTGAAACAGGCAGATTATTATTCCATAATCGAGGTGCGCAAAGCGAAAAAGCCCGATCACTGTAGAAAATGGCAACTCTTTCCACTGGTTGGTGGAGCTGCATTTTGCTGGCTGACCTTGAGCATGACTCTCAATTAGTTACTTGTTGAATGTTAACAAGATCTTTCAGGTACACCGGAGCTTTACCATTCAAAATTTTGAAAACCAAGCACAAAAGTTTAAATTCACACCTCTGCTTTATTGGCAACCAATGTAAAGCTAGCAAAACAGATGTAATGTGATCATAATATTTTCATAACCATTCTGGCTGCCAAATTTTGAATAAGTTGCATTTGTCTAAGATCATGATCGTGATCGGATCTTTAGGTTAACTTCACCACTTTTTTTTAAATGGACACCCAATCTTGAATTTCAATATATGAATTATTCGTAGTGTGCGATACATGTATCACAGCCCTGCTTCTTACATTTCATGTTAGAGGCAATTGAGTGTCAGGTTTCCAGCAGTGATGTAATTTTCACTGCTAGGGCATCAATGGACAAGCTGCATAGGGCACCTGCATCCTTCCCAGGGAAAGGGTATGGAAAAGGGGCAAAACTGTAAATGTGATGTAGGTTGTGGCTAGGTCAAAGGGGCAATTGTGTAACAGCGGGGCAGGCCCTGGGGCTTGATCAGTGGAGTAGTGGCTTAGTGCTGCTGGGCCTGAGAGAAGAGAGAAAGAGAAGGAGAAGAAACAGGTAAAGGGGTTGTATGCTGTAATTTAGATTGGGTGTCGCAGTCAAGCGGAAAACGAGTAAATTTACTATCAGCACAAATGTGCATTAGGTTCCTGAGTATACTTGCATTAGTGTAACACGGTAGGTATGCCCCCACAAGTGTTAAAGGTCTCTGTTTGGTCAGCATGGGGATGTGTAAATTGGTGAATGATCAAATTCCAAACAGGCCTATTTATTGTGTGCGGTAGCCTGATAAAAAGAAATTCCCATGATTCACCAGTGTCTTTAAGGTAAATGCAAATATTTGCATTTGCACAGCTGCAAATTATTGCTAGATGAAATTCACACAGTGCCAAACTCTGTTCAGCTATTCTTTGGACTTGAGTTCGAGCCATGTCACACTGTGCAGCTTTTTCTCAGTGTATAGGCTGCCAAATGCAAGAATGAAACCTCGGCTGGAGCCAATTGGTTTCCTGCTAGCTATGTATACTGAAACTACTTGGACTACCGTACATGAAAATGAAGCTAGCCAGTTAGTTTCCTCTTGGTACCCACCTGCAACATGTTGCATATGTACATGTATATATCCTCACCAATTCACAGGTACATGTGCTTTAAGTGTGTGTGTTAATTGTATAGCATCTGATGTAGACATTTACATGGAACATTGGGCAACCCATGTGCCAGATTATGTTTCTGACATGGTGTTAATATAAGCATCAAAGATACCGCAATTCAAAGTGAGGCAGTAACTGTCAATAAAGTAGAATATGTTTAAAGCCTCAGCAACTGTTGCCTGAAACTTTGGTTCAACATGTGACCAGTCTCAGGACTTTACATGTCAAATGAAATGATACATGGTTAAAAGAACGTGTAGATCGTTTCTAATGACCGAAAGATGTACAGTGCGCTTAAGGAGATAATGGAATCGGAAAGAGAGAAAAAGAAAAATGCGTAGAAGAATGGGGTCTTTCATATAGCACAATGATAAAAACCAGTGTATGCCTATGGCATTCGTTGTTTTTTAGAAAACAAGATGAAAAAAATCCAGCTACAGTTGCCATGACCTTGGAGGTGCTGGTACTTGCCCCTGTTGTCAGTTGCTGCATTTTATGGCATTCTCAGTGCAGTGATGAGTGGGCAGGAGGGGGTGAGCTGACCATGCACCACTGGTAATGGTTAGCCTGTTGAATGGACAGAAGGCTGTCCATAAATGATGACAAATGACACCAGCACCGCACATTGTCATGTCATAGTTGACAGTGACAGGTGTGCATGTATCTGATGTGATGGAGAAAAAAATTCTATCCAGTAATAAGAGTTTTTGACAATAAGGTGGACTTGCAAAAGCGTGGTGTTCTTCCTTTATGAAATGGATGTGTTGGAAATGACTAACTTTGGCAACATTTCTTTCCATGCTTTGGAGGCATCACCCTAAGAGCCAAAGCTTGCGATAATTACAAATAAAACAGTCAAAGTAAAGAATGAGACAAACAGAAACTAATTATTAACAATAATGGAATAATGTAAAACAGTTAAACGACGTAGAATGGCCGAGCCAGCTTTTAAAAATAATAAATTTGGTATTTCTTTGAATTTTGTGGGCATGTTTTTGGTTTATTTTTGAATGTATTACTTTAAAGGCAATTAGTTATAGACAGTGGAAGTTCCAGGTTTTTTTTGGTTCAAATGAACTAGTGTATTACAAAATACTTGTTCTGATGTGGCATATATAGGCTTACGCAGTTTTACTGAGTACTCTTTTCATGTATTTATCCATTAGATTGAACAAAATTGTGTAACAATTCAGGAAGGTGGTTATCTACGAATTCATACATACAACCCAACAGATATATTTTTTAAAAAAGTATTCTAAGTCATGCTGAAGTACCACAATGTCCAGCAGTGGCCAAACTCCAGTGGATTTTGTCATGTTCGGCAGGCATTATGGTTTGCTCTTGTTTGGTTCTGTTGCAATTCAACTGGGTGCAAGGAAGTCAGGCTTGATGAGGGCAAGGTTGAGCTCAAAAAACATATGTAGTTGTGTCAAAAAGAGTCGTCTGCCTGCTGTTGTATCAACATTTGAGTGGAGCATTTAGAGGAAGCTCGGAGCAAACCGTGCCTGGGAATCGGGATTAGCCGGGGACGTGCGCACAGTCATATTATATGTCTCCCTACTTTTCTGTCTGCAGCCATAGCAACCGAGATGTCTGTGTGGGATGGAGTTGTGGTCACCCCGAGTGAGAAGGCGTACGAGCCTCCTGCAGAGGTCCCCAAGGGGGAGGAAGGGGAAGGGGATGGAGAGGAAGAGGAGGGAATGGAATCAGTGGAGTCACAGTAGATGATAAGCAGGTAGGTTTTAGAGGGGTTGTACTCCCTTGATTGGGGTGTGAGAAAAGGGCCAAGGTTGGGTATTTAATAAACATGCCATGAGAATGTCTCCCAAAGGAGATACCTTCTTGAGCTCCTTGGGGAGAGGACAGTATCTTCCGAAAGGGATTATAACGTGATTTGGGTAAGTCTTTCAATGAGGGAACATCGTCCATGTATATCTCAGTGGAGGAGCGCTGTGGTAATTTAAATATCCCCAGTGTGGTATCAGGCTGCAGGGGGGGACATATTTTCCAGCTGGGGAGTATACCCTTTGTTGTTTATGTTGCAGGAGCATTATTTTCCATTTCAAAACAAAACAGGAGTGCCCTTGACATTTTTGTTTGTGGGGAATACTAAATAAACAGCAGATTGCTTGTTTCTTCAAGGGGAGTTGAAAATAAATACCATGCATGAGTCTGCCTGAGCAGCTCCTTGTTGATGCAGGTAAACTCGCTCACGCTGTGACTGTGAGTTTGTTTGAGCGTGGATTGAGGGATCCAGAGCAAGTTGAAATCAGATTATCCATTCTGTAGTCTGTTCTGGGGGATGGGAGCTTGCCGATGTGAGGAGTGCTAAGCTTCAAGGAAACAAAGCAAAAGGGAATTTATTTTTACAGATTCTCAAAAAGAATTGTTTGTAGTAGTGTGGTCCATTTTAAAACATGATCATTTTGTCACTGCCCCACAGAAAACAGTGGTCAAGATTTTTGTATGAAGGTGAGTTCTTTATCAGCACAAAGACAAATGCCAATGAGAATTTAAAGCAGCAATTTGCTCGCTTTCAACTTGCAAAAATCAACACCTTCGAACTTGAATTTGGCCATGAGGGCCTCATGTTATCATGATTGCTTTGCTTAGGGCATTTACATGCATTTTGAACTGATTATAACTTCTGCTTTATGTTTGATGGATAACTTTAATGTCCTTACCGAGGTGAAATAAGAGTTCAATCTACTTAAAATTGAGGTTACATGTAAAACCAGCATCTTGGGTTTTTGGTATGTTGTTAAGTTGGAAGACACAATATGGTCGTATATTTCTCAGCATGCAGATGACAGTTTTGGTTGAATCAAGCTGCCTTCACACTCCAGGAATTGGCAATTGGGTCAGTTCCATTGGCCGCAGAAAACACCCGATCAAAAACATGTTTCTGGAGTGTTTGATCATCACTTGGTTTACCTGTTCAGCTTCTTAGTTTGGTACTTCCTGCACTTGTTTCCTCTGAAGCAACTTCTAAAAGAACTTCCCTCCTTTAATAAAACTAGAGAGGGTGCACTTCCCCTAAATGTCATTTGTAGTTCATAGGTAGAAATTGATGGCGACCTCCGTATCTGTCACTTGGACCTGATTTCACTGAGATACATGTACCGGACTAGAAAATGACACTTGGCAAATTGTTTGCTGAGCAGTAAAACATCTGGATACAGCTGGAAACCAGTCCTGACAAGTTCACATCACAGGACGCTTAAGCTGTAACTGTTGCAAAAGCTGTTGCAAAGCTAAACATTCTGTTCTGAGCAGACGCATGTGTTCTACAGGTCTGTGAAATCCTCCCCCCCAACCATTTTATAGGATTGGAGGTGTGATGCTTGACGTCCAACCTGCTTCAAAGTGTGCGGTGAGTGACGTGATGGGTAAAAATTCCTCTTCTCATTTCTGTCGAGGCGTGCAGGGAATGATAAGCACTGGGATGAATACTGGTTCCTCTCCTCTCATAATGCATCATCTCGTCAACATGGATATCTCGGTCAGGTGGAACAACAGGCTGTGTATTGGTCATGTTTCAATCGGCTGAAATTGCCCTGATCCAAACAGAGACTCTTTTATATGCGCAAGGGATACATGTGTTTTGCATGGTGGGCCGTCTCTAATCCCGAAAGCATAGATGTAGCTGAAACTGCCTGTGCATCTCTGGGTCAAGTGGGGCTGTACTTTTCATGGTCATGTTCAGAAGAATGCCACAGATCTAATATTGGATTTTTTCTCAGGCTTCAACCTCCTGGGGCCTTCTTGGTTACTGTTCCCCATTTTGGATCAATTTACAGAGTGGATGCAACCTGGGGGTGGTTGGCTGGGTCAGACTGGGTTTGGGTCCAGTTTTTAAAGGATTAAGAGAAACATAGAAAGAACAGCGCGCGCTTTGAAATGTATCTGTTACTTGTCTTGTGGTAGGTCATTGTCTTCCGCCTTTGATTCATTTGCGAATTGATCAGAATATGTAGACGGTCATGTTGCATCGACGACAATATGGACGCTTGAATTCTAGCCTTAAGGGAAGACACCTAAGATATCATTGGTTCCATTTTTTTTTTTTTTACCTTGGGAGCTGTTGTGATCAGAAATGATTTGGCATGCTTACTGCAGTCCCGTCTTTATTAAAGAATTTTTTTTGCAAATTTCTATCAAGAGGGAATCTGAGAGATGCGTGGAAATGTGAGATACCGATGCGCAACAAGACGCATTGAAATTGGTACGAAGTTTCAAAAAATTGAGAAAAGAGAAACAGAGGCACGTATTGGCTTGATTGAATCGCGTGATTTCCTTTGATGGAAAGTGCAATTTGGCCAGAGTGCTGTAAAACAAGATGCCTGCATAAGAGGCGGAGTATTTGCCGAGGTTGGCAATATAAATACAAGTGGGAAAGATGAGACTCGAACTCAGGAAGGATTTGGGAGAAACTTTTCTACCCATTGTGCGGACAGTTCATATGGCACCCTCGCAGCTGCAAAGCAGCATAATGCGCTGTAAAGATAGACCAGGAGGGACGTGCTCTTTCAAAATATTTGGATGAAACCCAAGTTTTGTGGAGACTACGAGGTGCAGTCTTTCAGGCATTGTTGATTAGTTCAAGCTAATAGAAACTATAGCGTTCCTCCAGGCCCCTGCAAAGATGTTTGGTCATCTGGAGAGCGATCAATGGCATATGTGTGCATGCATGTGACACATTCATCGGCAACTGTAGGGAGGCTGTGTACAGGAGTAGAATTCCAGTTCAACATGTGGTCCATTTCTATAAGACTTCCCAGATGTTGCGTGTGTATGAGTGCTGGACGAATAAGGGATTAGACATGCTGCTTCCGGCCACCATTTTTCACACTGACAAACAGGTGGATTTTGAAGGATAGATTTTTTGAGATAATTAATTTCAAGTGAAATTTCAAGAACTACACATGTTTTGCAACAACTTTATGCAGTAAGGAAACTTTCAAATGATTTTTTGAAAGGTGAACTTTTACACGGATTCGAGAATGGGAATGAACACTGTGGTTAATTAACCAAAATTAGTCATCAACGATGCACGGCCCTTTGTGAAAATGAGAATCGTTGTTTTCCTACATCCTGGCCCTTCTGTTGTGTGTGTTTTTCAAAACCATGGGAAAGGTGCATGCATGCGTAAACAGATGCATCTATAAATGGAAAAAGATGTGTGTCTCTTCGTAAAAATGAAAATCTCAGTTTTATGCCTTCCCGGGCACTACAGTTTGTAAGCGGTAAGGGGCAGACATGTTCGTGTCTCTTTGTGATAATGCAAAATGTAGTCATTAAGATGTTTGCCCCCTGGCATCGTTTATGTAATTTTTACATTGATTATGTTTTACTTGTTGAAGCATGTCAAAATGGTCAAGCACGATGTTATAAAAACAAAATAGTGACAGTAAGAAAAAGGGTAATTTTTGACATGCCTGACTCTTTATGAAAGCAGTGACGACACATTCTACTTGGTAGACTTGGGTTATACTACACAGCTTTAGAACAGCAATCTGTACGTGTACGGTTTGCATGCCGATGCATATCAATCATACACACCAAAGCGGTGTTCACTTTCACAAGAAGAAATTTCTGCTGTTTGAATTAAAAAAAAAACAAGAGTCACAAGTTCGATATTGATGATATCCAATTAATTTTGTTGACTGGTTTCAGGAAAAGGACTGTGTTGTTTCCTGCTCAATAACGTGAATGGCTAACTTGATACACTAAACCAGCTGTGGATGCATTGTCTTATCGGGGTTGATGAGGTCATGAGTCCACTTGTTATCTGTTATGGGTATTGCCAGGAAAAGGCACATATGTTGTGGCTTTGTCGTTCCTGTTGAATTGTCTTCAGCCAACCCCTTATCTTGCATGCGTGCAAATACCCCAGTTAACATTGTTTTCCATGCTGTGTTGTTAAGGAAAATTACATGTATGCACATTTGGGCCAATAGCTAAAAGGGTGAAATAACAGGGAAAAAAAGCCTGCCCCAACAACTGATGGTTTTTTTTTTCAGGAGTTACAAAGATTTTGCTTGGTTTTGTTTCTACATATCCGGGTAGGTATTATTACAGCTCTGATTATTAAAGCTCTGAAAATGTACATGTTCAGTACATTTTGTGTTTCATTGCAATTGGTTTGGCACAGATAGAGAGAATGAGGCGTGTGGCTACCTTCCACATGCAGAAAATTAGCAGGGAGCAGATAGCCTTGCACCCCAGGAGAGTCCTTGTTAGATGCTTCTCCAACTCTCAGCGGTCTGATCCATAGAATTAGTTACTGGAGTGAGTGGGTGCGTGTCTGTGTGTGTAAATAGGGGATGCCTGCCGATCAATTGATTGTTGCTGAAATGCCCCAGGTCATCTTCCAGCAGAGTTTAGGAAGTGCCATCACAAATACGGGGTCCAAAGAATAGTGGCAGTAACTCGGGGCTGTCCCATATGATGGTCGTCGGCAGCCATTAGCTGCCTCCCTCTTGGCAGGTTTCCATGGCAACAGTATCTGACCCAGTGCGATTGTCCATTGTCGAGACAGCGCTCGAAAGGGACCATCTTACAGGTACCTGTTCTTGTGATCATAATTTTGGCCCAGGGTGCTAGAATGCATTACCGGCAAATTAGTTTCAATCTGCCTAATTCTCGGCAGTTTGGGCCAGTGTTAGTGTACCCAACAAATTCAGAATAAATTGAACTTTTGAGTATATTTACTTCCCCCTTTGGCACGTTAAGATTTGTACCTATTTATCTGAGAGATAAGGGCACGCACCTGAGCCAAGATGTGAGGAGGAGGTTAGAACCTCCCATGATTGTTGGATAGAACCCGTCTTACATAAATGTGTACACCACTGGGTGGTTTGATATCACTGTATATTGATTACCCACGACATGCTTTTAAAACCATCATGATTAAAACTGGATCCCACAAACAAAGCCTTTATTCCTTTTTTTTATTTTTCATTTTATTATGTGCCACTGACAGACTGTTCCTCACTGAGTTCCTCACTTAATGTTCACATGCATCCCTGAGGGGAACTTCCAAACTGATACAGACGTCACATGGCTGGTGGTGTTTCCATGAAGCAGGATTTGTTCAAAGGTCTGGGCTCAAAAGTAAATGTTTAGCAACTTGCGTATGCTGGTGAGTTGGGCTGCAATTAAATTGCAGGATTGTTTGAATGATAACAGGATGACAGGGAACCAGGTGTTAAATTGTACATTGTGGCTGAAATGCAAATCACATGGGCATAGGAACAGTGTTGGAAGGCTTCTGTGATCGTCACTGTCTTGGTACTGAGGATAACAGCATGCTCATGGCCCACTGTCATTGTTTGAGCCTGATCAGGAGAGGTTGAAGCTCTCCCGAAACACATCCTGCTTCTATGCAGTAATGAATGCTGAAAGGCAAAGGTTTCAATGTTTGCTTCAGCTGCACTCTTAAAGGAATGGAAGCACATTCCTTAAGACGCCTCATTTACTGAGATCTAAAAAGAACTCTCCAAAAACTCCATCTCCATCTGTTTCCTTTCTGTGGTGGGCCTTGCTGACATTTGGATCTGTTGGTCTGTTGCGCTATTGGCTTCTTTTATCACATTAGAAATTACATTAAAATAATTGGCTATTGTCATCATCATCAAGAAGAGTACGCAGCTGCTTTACAAAAGAATTCATGTATTCTTGGTTGTATGTGTATTTTTTTGTTCACAGAAAGTGGGCACTGACAACTGATTTGCTTTCTTACCTTTGTGGTTCTGATCAATCCCTTTCCAGGGTCCAAGTCCATGTCAGAAATATGCAACTAAATGCAGACAGTGTTGACTGAAAAAACGGTTGTGAACTGTTCTTCCCCTCTCTTCCCCCCCCCAAAATGGTATGGAAACATTCCCTCAAGTACTGCTGTTGCTTCAGTTAAGACATGATGGATGAATGATGAATACATGTAGCGTGATTAGTGTGAGAACTTATGCGTGGCCATATCTCGTCAATGCCTAGTTGGTTCAAAACTCACGCGCTCGGAAGTGCAAGAACCCCTCCCCCTCTCTTCCATTGCTCATTTTTCCGGCAGTGCGGGCTTGTCTGCCAGCTCAGGGGATTAACAGACTCACTAAATCCTCCTCAAGGTCTCGTGCTCATACAGTCAGGCTCACAAGACAGGAAAGGGCTGGCCAGTGTCCGAAATCTCCGCGTGGCTACTCAAGCAAATTACGAACGACATTTGAATGTGTAGAATGGCATTTGCAATGGATATAACACCAACCGGTCTCATTCACTTACATGTACATGTCAGGGCCTTTGCCTCCTGTCTGCATTGTTTTTACATTGTACACTGTGGATTATTATCTTGTCAGGCATTATTGCTGTTGGAGGTTTTGTAATCACCAATTACTCTGCTACATGTACCTGCTGAGCATGTTTGTCCACACACTCACTTGCACTGATATGTTCACACTTGGGGCTGCCTGGTACCAGAGTCACAGCGTCTTGGAATATTTGCACTCCAGAATGGACATTCCTGTCTGTCATTTTCAACTTGTCTGTCCTGAACAAAAATTAGAGATAAAAGGCCACTTTGTGAGTGTGAAGGGGTATAGATCCATAAGCTTGTAAGAAAAACAGATTTCCTGGTTGAATCAACCCAAAGCCTTGAAAATACAGTGCCTCACTTTGTGCATTGTCAGGGGAGTCTGTTGAATACAGCCACTGTGGGAATGATTCATAGTGTAGGCTATTCAAAGGATTCTCATGAATTAGAGCTTCTTCAAGGCTCACTGTGATCTGAGACAAACAGATGGAGTAATCAGTCCTCAACATCAAGTTAAATAACAGATTTTCAGAATGGCATCCTTCAGAAGAGATGCCACTCACTGTTGGCCTGAATTTGCGATCTGTTTTGAAGCTTTCAGCATTGTGGCGCATACCTTCTTCAAATACTCGCTCGTTGACCGTTAATGCCAACTGCAGTCAGTGAAATAATGTTTGAATTGGAAGCATTTGCACTTTTTTGGAAGGAAAAGTTAGAACAGGAATTTAGAAAATCTAATGCTTGCCAGCCTGTTGCCAAGGCAACATGGATGAGCCATCCTTGAAAAATGGAGTCATGTTCTTTTGCTTTGAAAAATTGCACCTCCACAACATACCGGTACTGGCAGTTGTTTGTCTAGTAAAGGTCAATGACTGTGGTATTGTCATTCTAATGAAAGCAAAAACACCAATCGTTCTCTGTCAAACGTAAGCACTTTTAACGTGGTCGGTAAGTTTGTTTTGTGTGGTTCTTGTTAATGCATTACCCTGTGAACTCTCTCTTACAGCGAGCCACAGATTGGCCCTGGCATTCGTGCTGCCAGCCTTCGTGCTCCCTTGCCACACGTCTCTCATTAGTGGACAAGAGAATCAACCAAACCCGATGTTGTTTTCTCAATTGATTCCTCGTCAGACTTATCAAGTTTCATGTGCCGCATTTTTAAGAGGGTCGGGAACAGAGGGTTTCATTTGTTCACTTCTGCACGGAATCACTCACTTCAGTTTTTCTCGGCAAGGGGTCGGTGAATAAACATCACTTTTTTTTAGCAATCACAGTCACTGCTTTAAACTTAGTTGTTAATTCAATTTTTTCCCCAGTCCAAGAATGATGTCTGTGGTTAGCATGTGCTCATTGTGTTGGCCATCTCCAAAAGTCAAAACTGTGAGATCTAATTGTCGTCAAATTTGTAGAAGAATTCACCAGAACTGGGTGTGCTATGGAGTTGTAAGAGGATGGTAAACTGCCAAATGAGGAGAATTATGGTTGTACTTAGCAATGTGTGCCAAGTCTTGTGTTGTGACAACGGTGCCCTCCTTGTGTGGACTTGAGAACATAGCAGGTCCACTTAATGCAGGTTTGGTGAACCTTGTGTGAAGACTTAGCCAGGTCCACACATGGTTTTCCTCTAGAAAAAAAAAGGTTTTACAGGAATTCTGGGGTCAGGGTTATCTGTAGCAAAAAGAAGAGGCATACAGTACTTGAAACTGAAAAATATCCAGCTTAAAGTATAGTGTTCACACTTCAAGAAAAATGAGTCATGCACCAAGTTTGCTCAACTAGTCACACAAAAAAGGAACGTCCATGCTAGGCGGTAATTAATGTAACTGTCTGTGTATTCACAGTGTTTATCGGTGACAGGGAACAGAACAGTGATTTGATGGAGGGTAAAGGGTTCTTGATGGGTAGTTGGAAAGGGAGCGCAATCCACTAAATTTTACAGACGTGTACGGTACTCACATATTTTTGGTTATCATTTTTTGAAGTTACCCTTGAATCATTTATTGCAGAGTAAGCAAACACATTGCTATATGTAGAAGACGGCAAAAGCTTCAGTGTGATATGAATCAATATGGAGCTAAATGCCAAGATCTGGGGATGCTGAGATATAGCATCTCTAAGAGGAAAGTGGCCTCAGATTCTGGCCTGCTATCACAACAGGCTCTCTCTCTGTGTCCCTTGAACCTTCCCCAGTTTGAACCCAGAGTGTCACCGGTGTATCGCGCCACTAATTGATGTCAGAACCTCGCACATCTCAGCTGCCTGGTTACAGGCCAGCTGGGCAGGAATGTAGACATCGGCTAATAGTGGCACGCTGTGAAATGTGGAGGATTGGAGAGTGGTGTTGGGTACAACTGAAGAGCAGGAAGTACACGAGTGTTGACAGTGGGAGTAGACTCATTTCCAAAGATTGCATGCCAAACAAGAAAAAAAACATGTTCGTCTTTTTCCCAGGAGGAGGGATGAAGTTACCACTCCCGCGGGGCTGTAATTGGTGTCACATAAAGTATCTGATTGCCTGGCATTCTTCCCCGGCTTGGACCTCATTTAGATAGCATTTTAGCTCGTCAACCTGTAGCTGTGTGTTTCTGTTGCCATGCAGGCATTGTTTCCAGGGGAGAACGTGTTTCCAGGTTGTGGGAAACGTGTTGCTGATTGCAGGCCTCTTGACATTATGACCGAGGCCGTGACTGAACAGTGTGGCTGTCACGGACCCTCCCTCCCTGTATCCATTTCCAATGTCCACACTGCATTAGTGGGTTCTTTTCCAGTGTGGTATGTCAAGTGTGACCAGTAATGTGTCTGTCGCGAGTACTTGCCCCCTTTTGCAGGCGTGCGTTTAATTCTTCCTTATCTGACCTGCAGATTTTTCTGGCTTCGTACACTTTCCGTGTGCACCATCACAATCTGAAAAGCTTTCTTCAGAGCCATTTGCATCTTGGAATTTGAAATTTTCTTCTATTTCCTCCCAGACTCCTCAGATAGTGTACATAAAAACACAAAGAGGTAGTTCATTGTTTCACACTTCTGTTGCCTCACTCAGTTTATTGTCTCACTGTTTGGACTTCTGTAGTCCAGTATCCATGCGTGGGCCTTCATTGCATTGAGGGGCCGGTGAGCGAGTCTGGCATCCCAATTGCGCAGGCCCAAAATGAAGCGTGTCCAAGGTCATTCGGGAACAGCAATGCATAAGCGCCCTCGGGGTATAAGCGTGCGAGCTGTGCAGGCCGTGATAGCACGGCCAGTTTTGAAAAAAAAATGGGAAAATTTTTCAAGCACGGCTTGTATTTTCAAGTCAAAGCCGTGCTAAAAATGGTACCAAATTTCAAAATATGAAAGTTTTCACATATTTGATTGTATCCGGGACCCACATTAACACTTTGAGCATTCTCTCCAATGAAACTGAGAACACTGTTATCAATGAAATGTACTTAAAATGATGGGAAACCATGCAGGGAAACAAGGCACTAGCGATGTTGAAAATGTCCGTGTGATTGAAGACACTGAGGCACATGTACCATACACATGTGTACAGTTTTGAACGTACTGTACATGTACATGGTGGGATTGTTTAAACTTAGCAGCATGTACATGTATTTCACAGCACCAACTAAGTCCTGAACAACTACTGGCGAAGCAAATGCTTTTTCCAGTCATTAAATCATTAAATCATTTCCAGTCATTTAGCTCTCTTTTACTTGGAAAACTATCAAAAATGCACAAGAGCCTACTAGAGACTTATATATAAGGAAGAACCTAAGGCTCTTAAGTGGGCCCTGAACACCAGTCATTACAGATTGCATGCTGTGTGCTCATTTTGTGTGCCCCTATTAGCGAATTCTTGGCTCTTTAAATTACACTCCCAATTTTTTATTTTGCACTCTCACTTTCCACAATCCTAGCTAAATCCTGTGTGCTCTGTCTCCATGACCATACACTGACTCTCAGATGTACCTGTACTTTGTTCTCATATGACCTTGTCTTTTGGAAATACTGAACTGACTCATGTTGTTTTTGGTTAGGAGAGTCAAGACCAACATCTAGTTTGTAAATACGTGTAGGCTCCCCACATCTAGGGAACAGGTGCAGGTGTCAATTCATCTTGCATGTTATATCAGCCATGTAGTGACTCATCATTTTTTTAATTGATCAGAAAAGGTGCAAATTTGACAATAAATAATACATTCGTACTCACTACCGAGTAGAAAAATCCATACCATAGACGTGCACGCACACTCCCACTTACCTTACATAGCCTACCTATAGTGGATATTCCTTTCTGTTCGTGCAGTTAAGAAAACTCAGGGAAAATACTCATTTTTCTTGAACTGGGAACATGATTTTCAGCTGGCTTTTTGTACAAAGTTTCCTTGACTATTCCTCTTTTACAACCCCTACCTCAAAATGCCTCTAAACTTCTTTTTCAGAGAAGGGGAAACGTCCTGTGGACATGTGTAAGTCCACAGAATGTCTTCCTTTCCTGCATCTTTTGTTCACAAGTCCATACTAGGTATGTAAGGTTAGTGCATACATGTATACATGTACATTGCAGATTGCAGCATCTAAAGACCACACAAACTGATGATGTGTTTGCCAGCAACCTGCTTCTGTGGAATAAAAACTTTGACTGATTACCTATGAAGGGAATGCAGTCCTGAAGACTGTTGTGGTGTTGTGGTTTATCTACTTCAAAGTTGGCTGTTTTATGGATTGTCATAAACGCAGGATTACTTGTGCGCATCAGTCCACATATCATGTGACCCGCTGCAGTAAAATGAGGACTGATTCCCAAAACCTTGTTCAGAGAGAAAAAGGCATTACTTGCTTGTTTCTCCAAATTAAGTCACTGAAGTTAGGTGACTGCTAGCGGTATTTTCATGGCATAACTGAATGGTTTGAGCTACAAAAATCAATTTGGTGTCATTGGAAAGGCACTTTGTCACTCATTGCCTCTCTCCACCCAGGAGTGATTGGGTTCACTGCTTTGCGCCCGAAAAGGCAGTATCCAGCTGTATACCCCCCAGGGAGCTGAGATGGTTTTGGGAATGTTTCATGAGCCCAGTGAGCAGGAGTAATAATAATGGATTGCACCTTGATCGGTTTTACAGATAACTGCACTATATAAATCTATAGATATTATTAACCTGTAACATTGTGTATATGTAGAGCTCACAAATGTCAAAAGTGGGATGATTCTTCCTTATGCAATGGCAGGTCACATATATGCCTTCATCCCTGTTTTCTACAGTTGGCCCATTCAACTCTTGTCAAGCAATTTCCATTGATCGTAGAGCAAGGACCGAGCATGTCATTGCCATGACATGATGGCTTCATTCTGAAGTTGCGCTAGCCAGTGGTTACTCCATGTATGGAGAGACTCTGTTATGATTGATTGGCTGCGGTTGTGTGAAATCAAATTAACTTCAGAAGCTCTGTACATTCCTGATTGTTTTCACCCAGCTGCTTGCTGAGTACAGCTGTTCTGGAAGTTCAGAGTTATTGTTGTGCTCATAGCTGCACATTGATGCTGATGATTGCTGAAGCTTTCCACGTGCACAAACGGCGCGACTGTTGTCACACAATTCAGGGCCATTCATTGCTTGTGCTGGGTACAGGTATTTGAGGTTGATGTTGCATACCGTGTAGTATTGCAAAAGAGTGAAGTGAATGGGTAGACAGTTCATTATCTCTGTTGGCGTTAGACCCACGTCATATGCCTACATTTAATCTGAACACCAAAGGAAATGTATTTATGTGCCTGGAATTTGCGACTGAGAAATCCAGTCTCCTTCAGCAGGGATGGCACGATGTTGTATCCTCAGCAAATGCGCGTAGCAAGGAGAAGAGTGAAGAAAATAGAACTTGCAAACCACAGAGGTGGGGTAGGGAATCCCAGGAGCCTGCCATATGATCACCAACCCTTAGTGTTGAATTTCAAAGTTACCAGGTGATTACCACCGTGCCCATCCCATGAGTCATTGGCGCATGCTTATTCTAAATTCTTCCAATTCAGGATCTGGAATGAAATAACACTGAAGCAAGGGCCAAATCTCATGGAGATGACAAGCAGAAAACACTGCAGAGCATACTTTTTGCTGAGCGAGATTTGGGTTGGCACCAATGACAAAATGCATATTGCGCTATAGTTGAGCTGGTTACTATTAAGCAAGTATTGGTCGGTAACCCTCTTTTACTAAGCAAGCATTTTTAAGTGTTAGGCCAATTTTTTGCTCTTATGTTGCTTCTTGAAATTTGTCCTATAGTTGTACATGTAGTGGAGTACATCATAAGTCAATTCACAAGTCAAATCAAAAGTCTGGTCACCAGTAAAGGAAATGAATAGTGATCAAGAGATGACTTGGTCAAGAGTTCATAGGAATGGCTTTCTGCATGACCAAGGACCAGATGACTGAGTGCTGGGCTTTGTGTGGCGTTGAATGTGACACCGATGAAAACACTGACTAGCTTGGACTCTGGTTTCATGTAGGCCTACATTGTAATCACTGGCACAGTGTGAAATAAGAAGTCAAGTCTTCAGCTTTAAGCATGCTAAAGAGTTCAGACGTCTGTTGAAGGATGTTGAATTTTTTCCCCCCAACTGACGAGAAAAATCATGGTAACTTAAGAGCCTAATGTCTTCAGATAATCATTGTCATGATTGCGTGGCATTTGTAGCAGACTTTTCTGATGGCGTCACCATTCTGTCTTTTCAGTCATGACGTTAATGTGTTGACATGGAGATAAAGAGATCAGGGCTTTTGCTAAGATGATAAGGAGCTCTTACACCTGGAAGAAAAGTGTAATGGTGGTCAAGGCCGCTCGTTTGCACTTTTTTCTGGAGCTTAGATCGCATTGCTCTGCTCCATGTATCTTGAAGGTATAGGTGCCATACTGGAGTAAAGAAAAAAAGATGGACAAAATCTTTGATCAAATGCAGCTTTTTTGTCAACATACATGTACACTGTACAGTCTTAGTGGGGAGAGGCATGGATACATTTACCTTGTCTTTATTTACATGTGTAACAAAATATCCTTCTCTGTTGTAGAGCAGCCTTTCTGAAGTCCCAAACCACAGTTTAGGTAGAACTGGGACTTCTGAAAGCTGCCCCATAGCTTTGACCCTGATTTGGATATTCATGTGAGTCGGCTCCAAAAGAGAGAGAGAGAGAGAGGGAGAGAGAGAGAGAGAGAGAGAGAGAGAGATTTTGAATTCCCCCTTCCAGCCCTCAATCATTAGCGAGTTCATGACAGCCTGGGCTGCTGAAGACCTCAGCAATGCACATGGTGAAAAGTCTTGAGGTGGAGATGTGGCACATTTATTGGCCTCCCTGTCCCCCTCGGTTGGGATCATTAATGGTGATATATTCCACTTTCGCCATCTATTTCAAGCCTAGGTTAGGGCTCTCTTGACACTGCTGAGATTAGCCTGTCATAAATCATCATCAACTACGAGTTCCAAATGCATAGGGACCGCAAATTGAAATCAGTAGGGTATAGGTGTGATGTATGTGGTGACAGCATGGTGCTGATGTAACCTGGTGGTGCTGTGGGCTTAGGCAACATCCCTTGTTCAAGTTTGCTCTGTGAAAGTTGAGTTACGAATTCAGGAATTCCTTAGAACAACTGAATGTTATGCTCAGCAAGATCATGCTGTTTGCTGTACAAAAATACATTAAAGACTTTTTCAACAAATGTAACGCACTTGTCCACGGGACCGTTGACTGCCTTTTACCCAAAAAGCAATTTGGGGGAAGATGGGCCAGTCGACTGCACCTACCTCCTGCAAACTGCCTAGCACAGCGTACCGGGTAATCTTGTTACAGCTTATGAGATTGCCTGGCGCCCAGCCAGTGCACCGGTGTGCATATGCGGTTGCCTTTGCTCCAGGGGAGGAGGTGTTAAGTGTTTAAACATGTTAGCGGATAACACGATTTTCGCGGTGTAATCCAGTTACTGTTGTTTGTCAGCATAAGGAGACCCAACGGGAATTGGGAATCTTGCTAGTATTGCTGCATCTCTGAGGGCGCAGTAATACTCATGTACCAAAAATACGAGAGCACATGAGGTGGAATGTATTTTTAGCGGTGTTGTTTATTAACCAGTGATAATGTTTTTGAGATTGTGCTTCCAGTGTTCACCGGGGCATCGTTCTGGGGTTGATATATGTTCACAGGTGTCTGGCTTGACAATATGAATCATAAGGTCCTCTCTAGGCAGTCCCTAAAAAAATAAAGATTGGTATCATGAAAAATTATATTTGTCAAGCACACGTATTTATTGACGTTCCAGAGTCGATTTTTATGACTGAAGCAAGAGAATATGAGCATCACTCTGCCGGCAAGCAAAAATGCCTGCAGCCCCAGGCAGGCAAGTAAACAAACAGCTGTGTGAGAAGGATTAGGGGACTCTGATAAGGAGTTCCCTAAGCAGGCAAGCAAGCAGACAAGTCTTTTTCGGCAATCAAATGGGGAAAAGGTCGTGCTAGCTAGTCAAGTCATCCAGGACTGATTCTCTGCTATCCAGCTATCATGAGGAGCTAATGATGATGAGGCAACAAAGATGGAACAGGGCTTCTCTTCAGAACTGTTTTCCAGGCTGCATCTCTGCCACGAAAACAGTTTCCAAATGTTATGCTCTCCATTCAGACGTGATTGAATCACGGTAATTTATACGTAGCAGCTAAAAAGTTGTTTGTGCATGCTCTGACACCAGAGGGATATGATAGAGTTTTTCTGTACCCGTTTGTCGCCTGCTTTTTAGTTCACATTCAGTGCTGTGCTACGCATGCACATTCATGCATGCGCATGGGCAGACCAGATTAACGTACTCTATGCACATTCATGCATGCACATGGGCAGACCAGATTAACGTACTCTATGCACATTCATGACCGAGACCTGAATTCTCACCAGTTTGTTGAGAATTCAGCTCACCGAGGGAACGGTTTACCCTGGGTACACATCATGAAGCTATCGCAAAATCTTTCACATGCAAGCATTACCCTCGTTAATCATGAAAAAGTACATGTCGATCAGCATGCTAAATGTAGCCATGTAAGAATTCAGCTTTTGAGCTGATTTCATTTTTTTGTGTAGATGTTGACCCTGAATTTCAGCTTTTTTGTAGGCCTGGTCTGCATAAAAGTATCGAAACTTTTTACATTTCAGCTTTTTGGTAACTGTTTTTAGCTTTAATTTTGAGTGGCCACTCACACCCCTGTAAATGATGCTTGAATATGTATGAGGCATGGTAAAGCAATTGTAGCATGGTTTATTTCCAGTAGATAGTCGGTGTTAGCTCCCCTGGGTATTTGATGCTTGAGGTGAAATAGTTCATCTGCTTCCAGTACCAAAGGGAGCTAACTCGGATTGTCCCCTTTCAAACCATATTAACCACTGACATACATGGGACCCCTTTGTTGATTTCCTCTTCTGCATCTCAATGCAGTGACTGTAGCAGTCTCTCAAGTAAGGATGTGCACAGGAACCGGGTAATCCCAAACCCAACCATTAATGTCTGGAGCTGGTTCAAAAGTAGGTGACCGGGTTCCCATAACCAACGAGACTTGAAAAGAAAGGTGAATGAAAGGTTTTGTGTGGGCAGTTTCAAAGAAAAAAAATAATAAACCAGGCTACTCATAATGAAAAATAGATTGCTCGTCCGTATTTAGAGACTGTTGATACGTGTTGTTTTCTAAAACAAGCTTAACAATTCAAAATAAAATTTCACTCCTTAAATTTGGGGTTACCTATGTTTTACTTCTCTAGGATATCCAGTTCCTGTACTACCCATAAATTCACACCTTTTCTCCTATGTATCACTTTGGACATATGTACATCCAATACAGATCATATCAGCCCTTGGCCATTCCAAGGAATGCTAGTTGGGGCTGCACTCAGAATTCACTGGTTAATAATAACCAGGCTGTTTTCTAGATTTCTGCCTGCATCTCGCTCCTAACCTCTCTGTCTCATTCCCTGTGTCTCCATATTCCTTGAGTGTGCCTCTTCTAGTCTGGGGCGTGCTTTGATGTGATTAATATTGCTAGATGACAACCTCAATTTCCATTTGAGCGAATGCAGAAAAAAAAAGGGGGGGGGTGGAAATTGCTTCTCTGAATTAGAGCTGGCATGGCCTGGGTCATTTGGACGTCGAAACGTTGAAGGATCCAAAAGCACAAAAAGGTGGCGTATTGATTGAAATGTCATCACTTTTTAGCCTCGTTTTGATTAAAGCCCTAGTTTCTGAATGATTGAACAGATCAGGATGTGTGATATTTCCGGGGAAAGGAAACTTGCATGGCGGCAGCATTTCATCCCACCCCACTTCAACCAATTTTTTCATTAAAATGGAAAGAACTGTTAGATCGCAAGTATGGAGGAAGAATTTATCTGCACGTTTTTTTTGTCATTACCTACAAATTCAAATCTTTACTCTCAGGAAGGGTAAAATTGCAACAATTTTTTTTTCACTGATGCCTTTCTCAATTTCGTAACCGTGCATGGTCTTTCAGGGAAATAATGTTCAGCCACTTCACTTCTAATTTTAAGTATAGAAATCTGTTTCAAAAAAACGGGTCTGTCAGTATTAATTGTAAATGAACGTTGGGTTTGAATGCAGTGCGTTTGTTTGTTCAGTACACTAACTCTCTTCTCTCCCCATCTCTCTTCATGGCCGCCGATGAGCCAGAGGCTGTGTGGTCATCACTGATGCCAT
Source organism: Acanthaster planci (assembly GCF_001949145.1). The sequence goes on along the minus strand of NW_019091389.1, from coordinate 936,198 downwards.
CAAACTGCCCACTGGCTTATTTTTTAGCCTCATGCCTCCCTGCCCTGAATCCTTCCCTCCAGAGACCCATCTGGATCTTGTCCAGTGCAGGATTGGGCGAAACAAATGTTGTCTCACTGTTAAGTCGCACAGGTGGGTGGGGGGGGAGACCTTATCGGTTATTGGGACAAACGGGCACCGAGGAGCGCTGCGTGATGGACGTGGCACAGAATGACAAGGCCCTGGTCTCCGGTATTTATTGATTTTTTGCTGGCGGTTTGTGTCTCCCCCTCCTTTCCACTTAATTCTGAACTAGAAAACTGGTTTTTAGGATTTCTTTTGCTTTTAACCTATGTGGTCATAAGGTCCTCACAAAGAGGCCTTGGGTTGCTATTATTAGTGTGCTCAAACAAAAGTAGATTTAGCTGAAACTTTTTGCTTTTGACCATAGCACTGCACATGATCTTTTCCTGGAACCAGAGTAACAGGTTTTTTTCGAGAAATCTGCCATCAAGTTTTTCAAATTGTTGATTGATGACACATATTCATCAAAATGAAAACGAAGGATTAAAATCTGTATTTGTATTGGTTCCAATTTTTCATCTGAATCAGAAAAACTGTTCAAGAAGTGCATTGAAGAGGGGTCGGAGTTAGACAGGAGACTGAGCTACGTATGCATTTGTAGTTCTGAATTATTGCCACTGGTTGTATGCATGCATTTCCTTCTTTTTTGTAAATTGGGCGTAAAATCGGGGACATTCCTTATCTCGGTGAGCATGTGTCCCTGGCACTCCTGGAGCAGTGTCTCCTAATTTGCTGTCTGGCACTACATGCCAAGCAGTGTCCAAGGAGCCCCCCCATGTTTCATGTACATGTTTGCTGCAGCCTTTCAGCACGCCTTTCCACCGTAACCAACACCAGTAAGGGAATTGGACCGTCGATTGCTGTTTCCAAGTTGAAACAGAAGTAAAGGTGTCACAGTTTGTGTATGTGGTTTTTCCCAGTATTCGCAGCACTCACTCGCTGTTTGTCCTGGACTGTGTGAATAAACAGCAATTTTGTCGGCAATTACGCCTGATTGCCGAAGGGGGGGGGAGCAGTGGGTGCCCCAACAAACGTCAGGGGTCTCCCCTCCTCCCTCAGTAATTTGATCAGCCTTGGATCAGGAATTGCGGAATGAGGAAGAGCATCCATTGCGACACCTTTGGGCTGCCAATACTCCTGTTTACCACGTCAAGAGTAGTTCATCAGCCCACATACAATGTGTGCAGTTTGGAGCTCACTGGAGGGGCCTGTTGGATGTGGAGGTACAGTATGAAAGAACATGTAGGAATCTGTTGCACACATGTTGTATGGTGTTTTCACTAAAGTCTCTCTATGATGTAGAACACTGTTGCACTGCCATGATGCTGTGATATGTTTATCTTGTATTATATCGTATAACTTTATTATCTGGCCTGTGAGATCTTGTCAGCTTGTGAAGGAGTTCCTAAAACTTGAGGATGACTACCTTTTTTAACAGTAAAAGCATGGTTAACGTTGATTTTGTTTAATGTAGACGTCCATGTCCTACGAATGCAATGCATCCTGAATGCATTTGCTGCATTTGCGGCTGGTACTTGTTTCCTATCACAGTTGGTTTTTCATTTTTCCTCATGGAAAGCCACATAGTTTGGTTCTTGAAGTCTTGTAATATTTCCTAATATGCCCGTGAATGTACATGTAGGCGTAGATTAGGTGGTCGGGCGGTAGTTGCACCCCTGGATTACACGTAGAGGATTTTCAGTCATATGATTTTTGGCTGTCAGCATTCAGTTTACACAGATTTGCCTGGAAACTTGCACACCTTTGAAGTTTCCCTTCATTCTTACACCCAGCATGATATGTAGCAAAGGGGGACCCCCCCCAATGTGAGGCACAAGCAATATGCCCTGAGGCTATTGTGCCTACTGCACCTCCCTTCCCTCCCTCCCTCATCTGAAAGGAAATTCCTAAGAGAAGACACAATAGAAGGGTCCCCTTGCCACATGTAGGGCATCAAATGAAATTGCCAATAGAAATACCCAGCTTTGGAAATGCACGCACCTCCACAGTAATGGTACGCTTCCTGAAATGCCTTTGCGGGTCATGTAACTTCACGACTCACAGTGAAAACCTCTTTGGAGCAAATTGACATGAGCCCAGCTAATTTCTGGAAGTGTACATGTGGTGTTTCCTTCCCCTCTCCCCTTTATGACAAGACTAAATTGAATGACATCTCCAGGCTCCAGTTATTGGACAAGGAGTACCATCGAAGTGAATGCCTGGGGGCAAATAATCCTGCTGGGGAGAAACTCTGACAAATACTTTATGACCCTCTCTGTAAAAATGGGTCCCTCAGGCCCCCCTGGTTGACTTTTTGGGGGAGTGTGTAAATGGAAAGATCCTGAAATAGATCAGAAATCCTAGCCTCTCCAGGGTATTTGAGTTGCCCAGGTAGGGGCACATGGTTTCAGAATGGTGTATTTTGGCAGAGCTTAGAACTGTCTCGAGATGGTATATTGGTTTTGAAAGGAGGTTACTACAGCAAATCAAACATAGCACCAAAGAAAGAAAGAATTTTTCTTAAATTAGGATTCAAATTACCGTTCGTCATTTCTACAAAAACAGAGCTGTAGAGCAACAGACCCAAATCATGATCAGGTTTAATTGTTACCACTCTTGAAGGCGGATGATCTTGAAGGCTTGGCATAGCAACTCAGTGATCTACACCTTAATGTTAAGGCTTGCTGGCTCATCATAAGGCGGTTAAGTTGTCATCTGGTAAACATAGAGAACTGTGTATCAACCAAGGATAAAGGATCTAGAAGAACTGAATATGACTGCATGAATGCCTCTTTTGTCATTGTTTGAAATGAGAGCGAGCATCATATGCTGGACAACAGAAACATGTATGTCTGAATTGAACAGCACTTAAGCAAGGTGTGTAAATTGGGCAGGACTCTGTTACTTTGGTAACAGGAATATGAAGGTCCGCCTGGTCCTATTCCCAGTGAAGTGAAGCGACACATAATGTGTGTGTCGGTTCGGGGTTCGGGGGTCCTGAGCCCACGTTTGTTGGGGTGCTATCCTCTGGTATGGAAGACTGCTCTCAGAAACAGACACAAGCTTTGTTTTGATGGTATGATCTCTGTAAGACCAGCGCATAAGTTCATTCAAATATCAGAATATTTGCAGCGGTACGCACAATAATGAAAGGCTTCGTGCTCCTTCATGACAGGCAGTAAATTCTGATACATACACGATGCATGCCAAGACTGCAAGCAACCCGGTCAGTGGTCATGGAAAGTTACGTATTACCCACAGTGTACACTGTGGTGTCACTGCAGTGCATGCACGATGTACATGTACACTGTACAACATAGGAAACATGTGGACAACTAACTGACATGTCCGATAGGAGTCATGAAGGAGGCAAAGAAAAGCTCCCCATTTTCATATGAAAGAATTTTGAAAATGATTATCCTTAGCACTCCTTGAAAACAAGGATGAGCCAATGCACGGCAGAATACCTTCCCTCTGACAAGGCTAAAATCCAACCAAACGGGCAGAATTGTGGCTGACTGGTGCTCACGCGCCCATGTCTTCCGAAAGAGAGAAGAAAGGAAGAGCGTCTAAAGACGCTCATTAATATCCATGATCCCTACACCAATAAATCATAAAATCACGCATTGTTGATATTTCAACTTCAGCTTTATGTAAGAATGGAAGCAACAAAGTCAAACCTTTTATTTTTGGCATTTTGGAGTGTAAACACCCCCTTCAAGTTCTCTGAATGTAAAGGGGGAGGGAGTTGAATTTTGAAACAGAATGCAAGTCCCCATTGGCAGACATCTTCTTGCTAGTCAGGAGCTGTAGGTTCAACATGGAGCGATTAAAAAACAAGGATGGCTCCATGATACTGCCCGGTGAGCTGAGCTTGCATGTCTTTGCCACTTTTTTTTCATTCCCCGCTCACTGTCTGGCTCTGATTAAATCCGAGTGGAACACCACTTTTTATTGGGCTCTTGTGTTTTTGTCTTCAGCGGAAGTTAGACCTGGTGGATGTTTGATCTCTGTCTGGTTGACTTCTCTGATTAATGAATCCACAGTGTGTGTAACAGTGACAACAGGCAGATGCCAAGAATCGGCCAGTTGTTGCTCACTTAACCTAACTTTACAGGCCCACTGCACAGTTTGACATTTGAGTTTAGGACCACAGACGTTCGCAAAAAAAGGTGCAGCTGAATGCTTTGCTGTGAAGATGTCTGCAGACAGGCATTTTTATTTTTCTTACGATGGTCAGAACTTAGTTAAACACTTGAAGCAGCTCAAGAAAAAGGGGGGCCTCTCAAAGCCTGGCACTGTTTCCATATTAAGTTTCATCTCTGTCAAGGTTCCCTTCTGCGCATCTTCTTACGGTTGAATATTCTGTATTACATTGCCATACTTTTCAAAAAGTCTGGGCCCCGGTTGGAGCCTCACAGTCAAAGATGGAAAATGAAGCGTAGATTTGAAAAACAGTGCAAACGAAGAGTTACGCTAGGTGCGTGCCTTGTGCTTGACGAGAAGTCTAAAGTTCTTGTTAGGTAATTGCTGCATTGTACCATTTTAGTTCCGTGCCTAGCACTTGGATCCCTCACGTACACTTATTGAATGAGGTTGGGCACAGTCCGTGGACAGTTTTGTTGTAAACAGTGCATGGCAGTTGTGTGTAGGGCATTACCACCGTGAACTGAAAACAAGTGGTATGTTTATTGACCGGTGTTGCTTTTTCTTTCTCCGGTAAACCACCTAATGCCCTTTTGAATTCCGGCACAATCAGTCTCAATATCTCTGACTCCTGTGCAGAGTCAGAGAATTGTGGGGGGGGGGCACCATTTTCCTTGCATCCGTGACCTCTTGACATGAAATCACTTTTTTTTATATTAAACAGGCAGTGCATCTTACCATGAGTGACTGCTTGAGAAGCTGAGGGAGGGGGGGTGGAAGCAGCATATTAAAGACTGAAACATCAGACTGCAGGGAAGCAGCATTGTCAAAACAGTAGCAATCAGTATGATATCAGAAGCTTGGAGGGTGTGACTGGAGATCAGACATCCAGTCTGGCAGAGTACCTGCTGGCTGGATTACGGGGGAAGGGGGGTTGGGATGGGAGAGAGGGACAGACTGACTGGAACGAAATCGTTTTTCATACGCAAAGTTTTTAGTCCAATTTCATCTGTCATGCTGCAAACTCGTACAGGTTTTGAGAATTGAGTGACATGCATGCTGCCCAGCAACAGTGAAAAGTGTTCGGTGCCGTGGGCAGGCTGGCCCAGTATTCAGTGAACATGCGACCCATGTTGCCATCGTTCCTATGAAATCTTGATGTATTCCCAAGAAAGGATAGTAAATGGTCAATATCAGTTAATCAGTTCAAAGGGATATGCAATTTATTTTATCAACCATCCTCTCTCCCAAATCCTACACACACGAGAGAGCAGGGACTTTCATCCATAACCATCAATTGTGAGAAAACTATTTTGTAAGTGGATCGGACTTGACATACAGCTGGCGCAGTAGAGACAAGTGTGGTGGCAAAAGTGCATTCAGTAAGGTGGTATGTTTGCTCAGAGGAGTTCACAAACTTCTACAGGAAATGATGGACGAGGACTTGAGGCATACAGTGACATGCAACAGCCTAAAAATGGACAGCCTAACTGCAAAGTAAATTCATGGTGTGTTTACATGAGACCAGCACTTCTGACTTAGTGTGGATATTGCGGGAATGTGCTACCAGTGAATGGGTATTTCGGGAAGCAGGTGCTGTTGATGGCAGCAAGTCACTGAACCTTTGAAAGTTTAGATATTATACTGACCACACCAGCATGGAACGGTTTTCCTGGAATTCATGCAACAGTTTCCATCCATTGTCATTTTTTTTTCTGTGTGTTGATTGAATGCGGTTTCCTATGATATTGGCTTGTTGGGTGTGATACGGGTATACTGCTGGCTGAGATACAGTGTCACTTCCATCTTCAGTGCCCTAAGGCCTCCTCTCACAAACCAGGCTTTGTAAAGTTACACTGGCATGCAAGGCATGGTCTGTCTCTCAGATCGAGATGGCAGATGTGCAGGTTCCCTCATGATCTGCCCCAAGAAAGAGAAGGTAACAGTTGATTACCGTGGTAATGTGAGCTGCAAGTATTTCAATGCCAGGTCAATCTGTCTTGGGAATCCGCCCTTCTGAAATGGAATTCCTGACTAAGCAAAATGAAAAAAAAAAGCCTCCCTTTCTTCAAATTCATTGATTCCACCATCTTTGCAGCGTATTTGCAGTGCAATATGAGAGTATTCCATTTTACAATCATCATGTAATTCTTTTTTGACCTGCTGAGCACTTTAAAAACCCTGCTTTTCCACAGGTATGTGTTTTAGATATTTATTGTGAGTTGACAATGGCTGACTGAAGTCCTCAATCTAGTATTGCTCTCACAGAAGTTGCATGAATTGAATCATCACATCCCTTTGAGTGGATTTATCTTGCATACAGACCACAGAATTTATTTCTGAAGCTTAAAATCATTTGCAGTGAGCAGCAATTATGTTGATATAATTCTATTTCCCGACTATAAATAGAAACATTTTGGTCATTTGGTTTCTGTAAATGAACACTAAAATTCCTTCTCTTAACCTTTTTTTCTTAGTGAAATATCACTGAGCATTTTTCTATTATCTACCTTCTACCTAACCTTGGAGTTTTTAACCATTGACGAGAGGAGATTTTGTCAAACATTTCATTGACATCTATTGCATAGGTCAATGTATTTTGCCAAGAGCTTTTAGCAATAGCTGGACACTTCAACTGCTGCCCTTTTACTGCGTTGTTACAGTCTTATAGACTTCCCATAGGGGGATATATGTAATTCAGGTTAATAACATGTGGAATGCTGCCGTTTTGTGTGAATGTTGAGTTCCGCAACTATGAGGCATTTGCCACCCCAGTAGAATGGAAGTGTGGAGAGCCCGATCTGGGGCTGCACTCCCCCCCCCCCCCCGTGTGGCACACCGATTATCGCGGTTGTCACAAGCAATCAGCTGGCTGAGGCGGAGCAGCATCATTTGCACATCCCGGCCAACCCAGGTAATCTAAATGATGGAGCACACGACACCAGCCGAGCTGATGTTTTCACTTTGCGCATGCAGAAGGGCCTGGCCAACGTTCCTCCTGGCCTGCCTGCAGAAATGCACAATTTCCCCCAAATGTCGGATGTCATTTGTAGGCAACAAATTCACTCGAGTGTGACCTTAAAAAACAGGACGGTTTCTGTGTGTTGCACTGCAAAAAAAACTGTTCCCAACTCTTTTAAAGGAATAAGACTGACCTGTATTTGTTTGTTACGAAATGCAAGTTAGGAAATGAGTGACTTGAGCCTCCTGTACATCTCATTAAATGCACTTCCTCTTCTAATTTTAAACTGATCAACATGGATATTTGCTGCCCTGGATTAGCTTATTAACCTCAAGTGAGATGAGCCTGCCCATAATCTACTGAGAGCGAAAACATGGAAAGGCATGGCCTTCAAACGGGGTAGATTTTAACTTCTTCAAGTGCTACATCAGCACCACAGGCTATGCTTCACCCTGAGATAGCATGCCATAAAGAAACAGCCAATTTGTGCATAGCAAAGGTAGGGATGCTTCTGTGTAAACAACCAAGTGTGACTCTGTAGGTTGAGGCACTCAAATTAGAGATTATGATGTGTGAAAGTTTTATGAAACCTAAGTGTGACAGTTATATGAAGCTCAAGTGTGTTAATTCTGACATTTAACAAGGATTTTTGAAGTTTATCCCTGGCTTTAGCGCTAGACTTTTATCTTGAGGTGGAATGCCAAAGAATGGTTATGAGGTTTGGCAGGTGAGGTTTTAGTGCAAAGTTTAACACAAGTTTAATGGTGATACACAGGCTTCAGACAGAGATCAGACAGTGAGTGATGGAGTCTTATTTTCCCTCCCACTTTCTAGTTGTTTGAAGAACATCTCAAATAAAACTGTACTGCTTTATCAAATACCGACTTGAAGGATGGGTTTGCTTGAGAGGTGTGGTTATGTGTGTGTATGGGGGGGGATTAACATTGGGCTGTAATCAGCCACCTACAGTAATGCCAGAGGCTGCTTTATAGGTCAACCCAGTCCATATAGAACAACTGCATGTGTGGATTTTCCAGAGCCCAATGTTATGTTGTGAATTGTGAGACAATTTGAGGGATTGGTAGTTGTGCGAGATGCTCTCCATTTAATTAAGAGGTTTATAGTGCAGTATTTTGTACACCACAAGCCATCTGGAGAGATCAGAGGTCACAGGTCATCCAGTTGACCCCCAGGTTACTCCAGACTTGTCACATATAGACACCTTCATATTTCCTGCACTGAAATTGCAGGATGATGTTTCATTTGTCTTCTGAAAGAAAATTCTCCCTGTGATGAAAGTGCCAAAAAACGAATTTGCCGAAATATTGCTTTGAGTGAGACAAGAAACCTGCTCTGTAATCTGGTAAATACTGGATATGTTAATGGCGAGATTTCCTCCTTTCTGAGTACCCTCAACTTGCCCAGCAATAGCACTGAATGATGTTTGCATACTTTTCCCGACATTTGTAAAAACAGTGGGTGAGTGGATATTTCTGGGTATGGCCTGATAGGATTTCAGTCTAGTCCCATCTTTCGCCGTGGCACCCGTTGCCAAGGTTACGCATCAGTTAACTCGTCTGCAGCTTGATTGGCTCTTGTCCTCTCTCGTTAAACACGCATGCAGAGGGAGAATCCAGGACAGTGTCCGTGGTTATTGACCAGGAAAATATGGGAACGGTGCCCATAATGTTGTTGCTGCTAGTCATTGAAGCAAAGCCCACAGACGTTTTTTTTCTCTGGTCCTGTCCAGATTGCCTCTGATCTGGAATTGCTTCATGATCAGCCGCTTCTGGTAGTACTGTAGTTGCCCAGAGGTGGTAGTGGTTAAGGTATTGCATTTATCCCTCTTCGGAATCTGCTGCCATACAAAATGTGCATGGTTGAACAGGCTTTGGAACTGGTCCTATTTGTGTTGGTATTGATGAAACACCCCCTGCCCCAGTGCATGGACAGAGCATGGAAACACCAGTGAGATGCAATCTGGCCGAGGCAGACCTCAACCGTTTCAGTTTGAATGCACGTTTCACATTTTATTTTTTCCGAGCCTTCTGCTAATTCACTGCAATACTCGGCATGACAGTGACCAAATCTGTTTAAAAAGCTGCAGCAGGTTTTCTGTTTTGTGTGTGTTTTTGTTTGGAATAAACCTATGAATCGCAAAAGTACAGTATGAAATTCAAGGTGCACACTAGTTTACAACATTCATGCTGGCCTTCAGCTCTGTTTGCAGTGTTGGCCTGCATTCATCTTCGTCTGTTAAGGTAATTACATGCCCAACAGTGCAGCTTATAAAACCATTTTTCTATAGAATCAGTATTGGGAATATTGCTCATACTCCTGTTTAATATTGCCGGCTCTATTGTATATTAGCATGCTTGAGTGGGCAAGAGATTATGCTCTGAATACCATCTGTTCAGCATGTAGTCTAGTGTCGTAAATGTGTAAATGGCTTTGTCACTACTGGTGTGAAAACTGTAGTTTTTGTACGGTTTTGTTACTGTTGGTGCAAAATCTCACCAACCTGTTACTTCGGACAGCCTTATTAAAAACATTTCATTGCTTCGAGAATGTGTGAATGTTGATGTGACCAATTCCTATTTCTGGTAATTCAACACTTTATTGTTAAGAGAAACGGACTCTTGCCATGTGGCAAGTGCATTAAGTGGTAGAAAAAGTATGGGTGTTGTTCAGACGCAGGTGGTCTTTTCTGATTTATTCCAAATTGTAATTAGTTTTTAATGCTGATAGTTGCTTGATGTCAGTGATGTTTCCTTGATCTTTCTACTTGAGGGGCCATGTTTGAGTTTGTGTCTAGGGTCTTTGTAAACTGTGGATGTCAGGGTTAGGGTTCAAATTCGATAATGGGGCATACTTGTGACCTTGGGCAGGTCCCTTTACCTTGAGTGGGGGGTGTAAGTTGGCACCTTTGAGGGCGAAGAGGGTTATTGTGGTTGATTTACCTGGTAGCTCCTCAACTGGTTATAGCCTCCAGGTTATATGCTCCTCTGGGAGTTGAGATGGTTTATGGGATTATTTATGGACCCAGTGAGCCGGGATGACAGAGTATGAATTGTAGTAAGAGTCTGTCAGTATTGGAATGCACTATAAATACATCATATTGTTGAATATGCCATATTATTTGTTGAAATTGACAACTCCTTTGTTGTATGTTGACATTTAATGTGGACGGCAGACTTGTTTTTTTTTCTCTCTCTCTCTCTGTGTGGTGCCGTGTCTTAAAAAGTCTTCCCCCCCCCAGTGCTGCAGAGAGAAATTTTGGGGCCTAAATTATTTGCAGCATTTTGTTGCATGTTTCAAGGGCATGGGAGAACTTTGTCCAGACAATGAAACAATCCTAATTCTCATGTTAATATGGCTGGCATGATTTTGCGGGGTACATGGCCGGAGAAAATGCTGTATTGTCAGTTTAAGAAGATTTGTAAGGCTTGACATGGGGTTTGTGGGTGTGTGTGAGTTTGTTTCTGCATTCAATTGGGGACCCCGAACAATAGAGGGCAATAAGATCCCCAATTGACAGAGGGTCCCCGATGGACAACTGTGTACAAAACATATGGATGGTCTTCTAAAAAAGTTGGAGTAAAAACAAAAGAGGAACAATAGGGGGTCCCCAGTTGCAGGCAAATACACACTTTTGTGTGTGTGTGTGTGGGGGGGGTAGGGTTTCATATTCTTAGTCATAGATTTTAGTTATCAGCTTTTTGGGGCTGATGTGGAAGTGCAGGATATTTTGCACACAATTTTAACAAAAGTTTATGTGATGTTAATAGTTAAAAGTCATCTATAAAGGCATGTGGAGACTTCTAGTCTGAAAAATGTCCCAGCGTCCAGACTCTAAGCAGGCAAAATTCTAACACGCGATCCACAATTTTTTAACGAGATCTCTTTCAGTAATAAAGTCTATTTTAAATTCAGTTTTTATGTGAGACGAGCGACTGAAAGCTTACACTGTAAAGTGTATCNTTGTATAATTACACCCTTTGATGTGGTCGAACATTTGTACTAGATGGGTGTTTAGAAAAGGTTTGCATTTCATTTACTTAGGGTTCTACTGTAGGTAGTGGACTAGCAGTGCAATCCAAGGGCTGGCCAGAAACTTGAAGAACAACTCAAGACTCGGGGTCAAGTCAAGACCGCTGTACGACGAGAGGGTCGGGCCGGCGCCCCGAAGGCTACTCTGCGGTGAGACAGCCCGAGAGTTCCTGGCCAAAACGTGAAACAGTCATCACTGCAGTGACAGAACGGATCCTTTAGAATTTTTACGTTAAATTTCAGTGGTGCATCTACTGTGTTGAAAACCTCAAAAGTCCCGGGTGTATTTCATATCGTGTGAGATCAACAAAACTGTAAATATATATTTTTTTAAACAATAATAAATTTGTAAATTAGTCTCCATAAAATAGAAGATCTTGCATCCAGTGTCTTATTTGCTGGAGAGTGCAAATAACTGCCGAAGGTTATGTCCTTGGGGTAACCCAGGATGTGACAACCACTCCATAGCTTGTATTCCATGAAACCCATTATAACTTTCTGAGTGCATTTTGCAATGGGTGCTTGTTGTCAGTTTAGACCTTTTAGGGTTTTTCTTTGTTTTTTTTTTTGGGGGGGGTGACCTACCATAAACTACCATTTGAACAAGAAACATTCCATGCGGACTATTCAAGCAGTCTACGCTGCATTTTTGAGCGGTATGAAGCCCATGATATGTACACACTCACTTTGTGTCACTGTGTCATTCTCTGTCATATAAAGTCATTTGCATTTGCAGTTGACCTGTGCACCTCCCCCCCCCCCACTCTCACAGTTACTTATGACCATTACAATAATCCCCTGGAAGTGCCACCACATGGGAAAAGTGTTTGCAGGTGGTTATTGTGGGGTCTATATATAGTTCAAAATCCCCCTGGATTTATTAAATGCTCCTGCTTCTGTTTTAATTTATTCACAACATTGTCAGTCACAGCCTTGGTGGATGAGATGTCAATTTAGTTGATTTCTCCTTTTGTCGGTATGTGCCTCTGTGTCTGGCTTATCATGTACTGCTGATTATATACACAAACAGTGATGAGGTTGACTCCTGATGTACTGAACTTCTTGTGCCAGTCACAGGGCTGGATGTCTGAGCTGGAAGAGTTGCCAGTACGGTGTTGTGCAGGTATTCTGCCTCAGTCAGTGTTGATTCGTCTCTATCATTAAGTGGCCCATGAAGCGTATTTTTATTTTACTAACATGTGGTAGGCCTATTTTGTACAACTTTCCACTTTCGTTAGGTGTATGAAAGCCATTTGACATTCCATCTTTTTGAAACATAAAAAAATTCCATGATTTTCCTGAAAAATGAGGGTGCTGTTGCTGCAATGACGTCAATGATTTCCCCCCCCCCGCCAATTTTTTTCTTTTTGTTTTTTAAAATTAGGAAATGAAAGTACCAGCATGTAAAACAAATGTACAGTGAGGATTATTATATGAGTGAAAAATTGAAGAGGCATTTCCAGAAGAAAAAAACTGTTCTACCCCCACCCCTTCCCTGACCTGGATAAGCCACTGTCCTCCAAATTCTATGGACTTGATGTGTCTTTCCATTGGAGTTGTTTGCACTTTGCTATTCACGTTCCCGCGGGCAGCCCCCTCATGTGATGAAGGAGGAGATGCAGGCACGCTTGATCGACAAGTGAAGCGGTCTCTTCAGAAACCAGTCACATATTGTGCGGGACTCTTCCGAGTGGAAACGGCATGTGTCATATTTCGTGGGGTTCATTCCAGTCTTCATCACCTGGTTGATGAGAACCTTCGTGGCAATCACGCATGTCAGAACCTGGATTGCGCATTCCACATGTTGGCATTGGTGTGTTGGCCCTTCTGTTAATGCGACGTGAACATTAAAAGGTTCTGCGAAATGAACTTTTACACTGAGGCATATTTTGGTGTGAATACCAAGGCCAGGCAAGATGGAGATGTCCCATTTTGAATTATTTTGTTTTTATACTTGTTTTCACCATTGAAATCCTCCTTGCTCTTCAAGGAACATAAGAGTACAGTGACGTCACTTTAGGAAATTTGTAGTTTTCTGTGTCAACACCAAAGTGAGAAATATGACCTCAACTCCTCTCCCCCCCCAAAAAAAGCCAAATTCTGGCAACTTTTGAAGTCGAAGCAGTATAAACATTGAAGGTTCTTTTCACAATGAAGTCACTCCTTTGCTCTTGAATATTGTACATCGTATCAAATTCAAAACAAGATAAAAAAAAGGCCCCAGGGTATCGGAGAGGAGGTAATAGGAAGGATTGAAAACGGAGGTACATGGGACACAAAGGTGCATTGCAGCAGTCGTTTTAATGGGCTCTTGAGGAATATTTGGAACGTTGGAACAGTTTTGCAGCTAAGCCGTTTTCGCAGGTTGTAGAAGTGACCGTTGTGGAGTATTATGACTGACAGCTTCTTGAGCCCTGCCAGGTACTTGCATGCCTGCGGGGGTGCAGAATCCATCTATGGATAGCACTTCATCAGGACGTTTCAGATAAGCAGTTTGCCGACGCTGTGTTGCACGTATCCTGCCAAGAACTCTCTTCTTGGTTCGCAATGAAATGGAAAAAAATGTCGCTAACGAAAGATTGTACAAGGAAGGAGAAATGTTTCCTGACTTCTGGCAGACCATGAAAATTGGGAGAAAATTACCCATATGAATGAAGCATTCGTACGATGATCCTGTCTATTTGTGGTATCACCGAGCACATTAGTGCATGGGAGAAACAAGTTAAGCTTAAACGTTCACGAGAGATGTTCTGATTTTTATCTTTTTCTCTTCTTCTTTTTGTTTGTATCTACATGCAGGTAAACTCGGCTGCCTTTGTTCTCCTATCTGCTGATTGCCAGTGCACTGCTGTGATGAGTTTTTAACCCGGCCTGCATCGGTGACATTTAATTTCTGTTGATGCCATAAAGCGGGATGATCTGTTACCCCTAGTGCTGGCTCAGACTTCGAAGCCTTCCCGCGTAATGATGTCTGCCATATGTGATAACCCAATCACGTTGTTAGGACTGCATCTTTTATGGTTTCTGTTTTAATCTTTCCAACCATAAAAAAATTCTATTTCATATTCGACTGTGTTCATTCTGAATTCACCGAAGTTGCCCAACAGTTTGGCTGAATTCGCCACACAACTCATACTGTTTATCAACCGTTGTTGCCCGAACCCAAGTTGATAGAATCTTATTGGATTTAGATCATTCGACGTCTGGACTTCTCTGGAAAATGATCGTGCTCTGTTTCAACATCAGATTTCGTTCTGGTGTTTCTAGCAAATGATTGGATCCACTGTCGCCCTCTATGTTAAGCAGCAGTGTTTTCAGCACTTTATGGACCTGTATGGGTAGGACCCCTTCATTTGATTGGTAATCAAATACCTTCCTCGAAGCTGACATAAATAGATCAGTTCAGTGAGCCTGTTGGCCTACCCACATAACTGTTTTGGACAAAGGAAAGCAGATTCCCAAACTTGGCCTATACTCTCTCTATTTTTTAAGGTGTTCCTATTTGTGAACTTGTTTAAAAATTAATGTAGACTTTGGGTGTTTTCTTAGCTTAACTCTCCATGTATTGGTTAGGTAAATGTATGTCGAATCACTTTTGAGTAAATTCTTCAGATATCTGTGTTTTTGTAGCTTTATTTATCTCGAGAACCATGTTGAATATTCATTTCTTGGAGTTCTCTTTTTTATTTGAATTGAAGATTCACGATTTGTTTTGCCATAATTTTTATGAGTGTTCTCTTTCTTGTTTTTCTGTCGTGATTTGTCTTGTCAGAGTTGAAGTATTAAAACCACACTGCGGCTTGCACTTTCTGTAGGGGCTTTCCTTCTGCCTAGTAGTATCTCATGTCTGTCATGCAAGTTTTTACCATTTGCAACGATCGAGTGTGTAAGCCTGGTCGTGCTCTGAGGTTACAGCTGGCGGCTCAGCGAGAGGCGATAGAATTGTAATCATGCTCCAAACGCGACTATAATTTGTCCTATTATCGGACCTGTCCCGTTCCTCTATGAAATAGCCGCTCACACACTAGTATAGTTTCGAAGGCTCGGGCCCCGTTAGAACAACGGATAACACTCAGAATGCTGCCTTTTCCCTGTTGCTCAGCGCTCTGTGCAAGCTAATTGATTTCATGCCGTTTACTTTTACGAGCCATTCGTTTCTGTGTAACCGTCTGCGTTTTGAAAAGTTGGCGACAAGGATGGGCCGTTTAATTTCCCGGGGGAGATGTTGTCTCAGCGTGTAGATTGTGAAATGCTCAGCTTTTGTCTAAGCAGCCCATTCATTCCGACACAGTTTTCATTGCTAATAAGGTTTTGACGTTTCCCGCCGTTTTATTCGAAAATTGAATCGGATAATTCTTATATGTAAGAATTCCCCACGGCAAGCCCACGGGCTGTTGATCTGAGCTGGGCCAGTGCAATATGTGTACCCATATAGCGGTTTCGAAAAGAAACGCGCACGTCAGTCTCGTCCTAGAGATCATCTCGTTACTTCAGGTACCACATGTACAAACCCCACGTTTTTATACAGTCACAGTCACGCTGCAATTCAGTTGATGGAAATATGTGTTTTCGCCTGTAGTTGACATGTTCCGTGCGAGTTCACCCAGGCGCTACGGGCTTTAGCTGCCATTCTTAATAAACGTGGATATACATGTAATACGTTTTTGGTCCTTTCTTTAACACGTGCATTTTCAGCCTCTGAACATTTTCAGTGGACACTGTAATTTACGCATACAGACACGAAGAGCGCTAAAATGCATCTGTGGAAAGGCACCCGTATACTAAGTGTCTCCAGCGTGAGGTCATTGTTGATCTCTATCAGCGTCAACTTGCCGTACCCTTTTATAAGGCCAGCCTTAGTTTGGTGTCCGAACTAACGTTTGCTCATGCGTACTTAGCATCGTCAAGATTGGAGGCAGTCGGCTCGGGTTAAACTTGACAATTTTATCCGGTTCGTTCGTGACACTGATAGCAGGCTCTCGTCGGACGAACGCCGGTTCTATGTAACTCGATGTTCAATGGGCGTGGATTAAATTGAAGTGACGTCACACTTACGAACCGGATAGCAAGGTGTATTCGAGTTTGTAAACACCACTCATTACGCTCAGTACAAAACACAGCTGCGCTCCAGTTCTTCTGGAAACAAGACCCTGATAGTCGTTCCCAGATTTGGAGCAGTATGTGTGATTTCGGATATTTATTAAATATTTAATATTTATTAAACGATAAACAATAGACGCCTCTGATTGTCACTAGGCCTATATCCGTTTTGGTCGGCAGCCGGTAGCGTGTTCTTTCTACCTTGTTTATAAGCTCTCCGGCGCACCTGGCATGTAGTTCATAATGTATACTTGCCCAAACGGCTAGTACATGCAGGCATTCCATTGTGTCGTGGAAGTCGTTTCTATGTATTTCGCTTTAAACTCGGCACCGATACGCATTTGTTTTTCTTGCCCACCAATAACGGGTTTTGTGGCCTTGATTTTCATGAAGCAGCCATGAGATGCACCACAAGGACGGTTTTGATTAAAGCATTTTTAGCCTTGGTATAGAGTGATACTACAGTGTAACAATACACGTTCCCGTAAAATAAGTCAAGGTCCCTCGTAGAAACCTTTAACCGATGAGAAAAAAACAAACAGGAAGACACTGAAAATTATATGGCCTCGGCACAAGCGCGTAATCTTTGCAGTTCTCACACTAGATTTTCTTGGTCGGGGGAAAATGTATTTGTATAGAGTTGACTAACAAAGGTAACACTAAATTCAGGGTACCGGTACGGCTAAGTAAATCACTAATTATATGGTTTTTTCGTTTGGCTGTCGACAGAATTTGAGTCGCTTAATTGTAATTTTTTTCAGCTTACGTGATTATGCGTTAGCTTATCCTGAGTCATGAATGACGTGGTTGTGCTGAAGCATGGTCGTGCTGCAGAACCGATAACCCAAACGTTGGCTCAAGAACCGTTTTCAATTTCAGGAATTTCATGCATAGGCCTACCCGGTACCAGTTTGAACCAATTTCACAGACGGTGAAAAAAGAAAGGTTTTATTAAAACCACTTCCTGCCGGAGCAGTTATCAACGTTGAAGATGCTGGGCCGGGATATTTATCATTTTTTTTGTTTTAAAAATTCTTCAAAAATTCCTATCTTCATTAACTGGACACGAACAAACATGGGAAGGACTGTCTGGTGTCCACTCTAGCCTGACAGATAAATATACCCAGCAAGAAATGAGACCGAGGGGTACCCCCCCCAACACGTCCAATCTCTATACACATTCCAGACTATTGTTACTTAACACATCCCCCCAAGTTGTCTGAAAGGAATTCCCCAGATTCCTGCGAGACAATGACCAACACAAAGCGGGGGGGGGGAGGTTCTCTCCGTCTCATACCTTGCTGCATATGTAGATAAAATCAATTGACGCCGGAGTATTTCAGCCAGTCCTGCAGCCTTGTAAAAAGAGCCCAGATTGTGTGGTGTTACATAACTGTCTTTTGTTCACAAACCTGGCTCAGTGCGCTGCTGACCTCTTCAATAGGGGCCAGATTAGCATGCAGCGGTGCAGTGTGGCTCATCGCTGCGGTGGTAGAGCGCTTTTGTCTCCGGGGGTAATCCGCTCGCTCAAAATGCCCCAAACTGTGGTATACTGTTTCAAAACAAGGCTAGATTGTATCCACTTTTGAGAATGAAAAAATGTCGGTAATGCCCAGCAGCCTGGTCTTTTGTTCTGAGTACTGTCTTTCGTTACAAGGCCCTGTTCCCTTTGTCTGAGTTCGGAGAACCCGGCCACGCATATAACGCATACGTGTCTGGATCCCGAATCCCTCGGCAGGAATGGTTGTAAAGGTTTGTGTAGGAAAATTTTAAAGTAAAGGTCGGGCTGTAGGGAATGCTTGATTGGTTTCACATTAATGTGAAGTGGTTTTTGATGGGCTCATTGGGTATTGAGATAAAGTGTACATCTTGAATGCGTATTTACGTCAGCTTTTACCCTTGGAATTTTAGGTTAAGGCTGGTTGACTTCAAAAGATCGCGAAAGCAAACGAATTGGACGTCACGAAACGTTTACAGCGATATTTGCCAGTCTGAGAGTGGAACTGTTGCAAATTTGTTGATCTGACGTCACAATTTCGCGTCTGTGTTCACTTTTGCGAATACAGACGCGAATTTGTTTCGCGGGTACCCGCATTTCCTACTAATTTACGTGCTGTTGGTCTGTTTTCTTTAGTGTCTTTTTACGGGAGAGACATTAACAGTAACGGTAATATTAGTTTAATGCATTTTGGTAATTGTCTATATCCCTTCTGAGCTGTGTTAAAGTGTAACTGCAATGATTTTTTCTTTGGCACAATTTTTCTGCCTCTTTGTACTCGTCTTCAGTGTATGAAAACTCTTTTACCCTCCTATTTGGTTAAACGCATTAAAAAGTGCACGCTTTTAAACAAAGTTATCCTTGTTTTCCCAGGCAACTGAGGGCGCTGTTGCTGTGAAGTCATCTAGAGAAGACATGGTTCAATGCATAGGTATTTCTGTTTAAATTGTGAACCCCAGAATTTAATAACTGAAAACATTTCTGAGAGGATTGACGGTTTCTTGTTTTTATGAACATGAACAACAATGAATCAGCAAAGAAGAGAAAACTGAAGCCAGGAAAATCAACGAAAACGCACGACTTTTTTGTGTAGCCAATGTAACATTGAGGCTTCTTCCTGAGATGACATCACAGTTTTGCTCCTGAATATGGAAATGCTCATTAGCATCAAAACAAAAAGGTCTTAAAATACCTTTTGAAATAATGAAACCAAAAGTTAAAAATGAGGTTTACTGAGACATAAAATACATTTTACAGATTTGTAATTTAAAAAAAAGGATTGCAGCTACCCTTTAAGCAGCCAAATATAGTGTTGAGCGAACATCATAAAAGGCAGTTTATATCACAAGGAAATATGAAAGCAAAACGAGCGAATTTGACGTCAAGAAGGATTTGCAGCAAAATTTTGATGGGGAGTTAAAATGTGTGCAAATTCGCATTGTGTTCGCTTTTGCGCCGAGTATGAACCGGCCTTCATGTGAACTTTGGCGAACAACGTCACAGGGTCTCACTGTGACCACACGATTCCTCATAAATTTCTTGCTAAACAATAATTATGTGCGGGCTTTCCGCTATTGCCTCCAAGCAAAAGCCATCAAGCCCTCGATAAGAATCGAAGAACAGCATCGGTCCGCCTCGCTTCATGCACTCTCCAGCTTCTACATGCGTGGCTCGCAAAACTACAGGGGATATATGAACCGCGAGACGCACGAGCAGGACACCTGAGTCTCCCGCGTCTTATTCCGACACAAAGAAAGGAAAAAAGGGGGAAGAAAAAGGCCTGCTTCGCACCCGCGGATAACGATTGTCGCCAAGGGCTTGATGAAAAGGCTTGCTGTTGGATCGAAGCCGAGGCCAGACCATGGTTCGCTCATTACGCGGGCCCACCGCGCCTGGCCCCTAGCCTCCCATGTCGGTCCCAGATTTAGACATTTCCCCCTCCACCGTCATCGAGCACCACGAACCGCTGGAGCCCTGGCGCGCCATTCCTTCGGCCGCTTGTTACCACGTCGGATCCCATCCATCGGCGGAGTATCCGAGGACAAAGCTTTTATCGACCGGGCCAACGGCGATTAAACTGGTTTATTTTTACTCGCCCTGATTTCGCCAAAGCCCTGTCGCTCCGGTGAAAGAAAAAAACCAAAAGACTGACACAGAGAATGCAAATGCACTATTTTCTAGCCCCTGTGAATGAAATATTTATTGGAACTGTATTTTGTCAACTCACATCTGCTCCACTCTCTTTTTGCGGCTTTTCCATCGAGAGGTTCCGTCGGTTTTCATCGTGACGTCATCACAGCGTCATGCTATTCGTGGCGATCAAATGGCCACCAGTGGGAGGCCTTATACTATTGAATTTCCAATTATCGTAATGACACCTGCGCGACAGGCGCCAAACTATCGTGGCCAGCCTGCTACGAAGTAACAGGGTTTATTGGTACATGTATGTGCGAACTTTCTTCCTTGGAGACCAAGCTCAAAATTAAAAACTGATGGGAGTCTTTTCACTCGTGGCTGATTATTTTGCTCAGTTCAGATGAAGTGGCTGGTTTACAATGTACGCCTTCTTTTGATTCAGTCACAAATTAAAGCTACGAAAACACAAGAAGGAGTTAGGTGTACACTTTTGGACTTTTGCCTACACTTTGCTGTTGTGTTATTTCACCATCCTGGTTTTGATTTATGAACCATTATTTCATTCTATCGCTCGGCTCAACCACCACCTCTCCAGCCCCTGCTTTTCCGACTTGCATTGTGCTGCCGAAGGCAACGCTGTATCGCTGACAACTTTCCACACGATATTGATAATCAACCTTTTGCGAGTTAAACTTGACTAAAATCTGGTACACTGAACATAACAATTTGAATTCTCCATACGGAAGACACTCTCGCTATACCTCGTGATTCGGAGTAAGCTTTTACTTGGTTACATAAGAGACTCCTTGCGCCAATACACTGTTTTCAATGGATAAGAAGGGCCCAAAGGAACCAGTCCATTCCAAAGATGGCGGTCGCTATGCAAAAGCTTGCCACTATCACAAGGTATAGCAATAGTGGGTTTAGTCTGGGAAATTCAATTGTTATGTTTATTGGCAATCACATAACTCAGAGTACCATATTTTTTGTTCAAATTAAACTCGCAAAAGGCTTTTCGGTGTGGTAAAGATTTTTTCCATGTGTGCGTCGTTTGTTCTGTGCCGTATGCACGTCCGTTTACCGCGTTAAGGCGGCTTGTCCTTAACGCGTTTTCATCGCGTGTCGTATGTCCGTATGCGAGGGAAACGCAGTAGACGGATGCGGACACTGAATGAACAAAAAACCCGAATGTGTGGAAAGACAGCCATTCACTCCCGTACAATTTCAATTAACACTCAGTGCAACTTCATACGAAAAGAGACTACCACAAGTGGAAAGAAACATTAAGGCCACCGTACTCTACCCACGGACATAGCTCCGTGTCAAATCTTCATAGCTCCATGGTCAAACTGTACATTGTACCCGCAACTTCCAAACGCACGGTACCTAGGGCGCTTTGTGACCTTACGTTTGTTGGCATTATTCGAGAAGTGTGACGACCGACTTCTGTTTCAAAGCACAGTTATTTTATTAGTTAGTTCGAAGGATTTTTTAAAATAAATCTTCATTTCATGGACGAGATATTGAGCCGATATAAGGGACAGGCCAGTGCTTTTGTTCCGCGGAGGTCCCCTTTGAAACAAAAGAACTACCCTGCAAGATGGCTACCACGCAAAGCCTCTAGATCAGTTTCGCAGTTATCTGCTTTGTATTTCCGTAAACTGCCACCAAGGCCGCGGTCTTTTTCATTTGACTATATAGGGTCTCCTGCGTGTGATGTAGAGATTTCACTGTCCACACAAAAAACAAGGATTTTCTCGCCCTCCCAATGAGATCTGTGCATGCCGTTTACACTCTGAAGGTAAACAGAGTACTACCGTATATTCTTATGAACAAATTGCCTTGCTTAATATGGATTTCCCGCGTGCAATCATTTTATGGATCTTGACTCATGGGTAATGCAAAGACCTGGTTTGGGGAAAGATGAGGGTTGGTCTTTACAGCAACCAGCATAATTAATGCTTTGTTCCCTGCAACCAAGTCTGAACATTCCGAGTGGAAAATAAGAAATGGTTTAATAAACAATCGTTGATTGCTGTAATGTAGGATATGACCTCTTGAACACCTTCGGGGACGCATAGCAACCGATGTTTCTTAATGATGTCTTTGACTTGTTTTTGTAAGGGAAATTAAGGGCGACAAAGGAATCTTGGAACATCAGCGGTCCTTGCATATAAATCCTGTGCGCGGTGATATCATGCTAGGCCGGCTGATGTGACGTGTAGCTGTAGGTGTGACATACGCTCTTGTCCTACCTTTGTCTTAATACCGCATTTTCATTGGCCCAGAACAACCACGTGAACAGTCGACAAATAGGCATATCACTCTGGCTGTTGGATATCACATCGTCACCTTATGAACTAGTCCCTACCCCACGGCCCAAATCATAGTGCGGGGACTGTCAACAAGACTATTCATTGGTACCTCACTACTTTACCCAAACAGTATAACTCTGGGACCAGCGACCAGTAACTGCGGTACAGTAAGCTGTTAACACATTGCATTAAGTGTGTTTTAGGTCCGTTCCTTCATAGTTCCTCAACTTAATGTCTACTTAACTTCGAGACATATGCAGATTTCCTACAGAAAGGTTTTCAAGACGTAAAGATGTTGCTTTTGAGCAAGACTCTTGTGACCGACACAATAGGGACGATCACAAAAGTGCACCTCCAAGAGTTTGCAACCTGGTCGGGCCAATCACAACGCGCGAAATCTGTTGACCCTTTCCAAACGCGGACTGGTTCGACAGATTTCGCGCATTGTCATTGACCAACGCGTTTCAAACTCTTGGAGGCGCACTATTGTGAAATGCCCGTATTGAACCAGTACGGCGACGCACGTAGTCCGTGCGCATCATACCTTTTCTATGCAGCATGCAGCGGACCCAGGTACTCCGTGAGACTTTTGGGGGGATATGGTAGAATTTATGATAGCTTCAAAACAACTATTGACAACCGCGATGTGGGACATCATTTTTGAACACCCTCGGGGACGCATATCACCCCTTGCTTCCCCTCGGTTGCTATGAGTCAGTCAGGAGTCACTATATGTCCCACATCACAGTAGTCAAGAGTTGATAACTGTTACGTGCTACGTGCATAACTCATAGAAACACCCAACCACAATAAAAAATCAGGAATACGTGGAAACGACTGCGACAGATTTAGCCCCGTTTGTGAATCTGGTTATATTTTCCCATTCGCGTAACCAGTAGGTCGCGTGGTGTTGGTAGTGTCACCATCTGAACACTTGTAAGCCAGACTTTTTTTTAATTTATGGAACCCTTCTTGTTGTGAGTGGAATGTCTTATTAACTTGTGACGCGGGATCTACATTGTGCCTTTTGCCCGATGTCGTTCGATATGATGTGACCACTTTTCACAAAGAAAACGTATGTCCTTGAACGACGAGTATTTACCAATGACGTCATGTTTTTATAGACAAAGCGACGAGAAAGAACAGTCCACGTACATTATAATTTTTATCAACGTGAAATTCTAGTTACAGCGGTATTTGCAGAGATAACAGATTGCCTTTAAAAATGAATTGACAAGGCACTCATTGGTTTTTGAGTTCTGATAACGATTGGACGTCTGTCTCGAAACCGTAAATGACGTGCAGCAAGAGATAAATTGAGGCTAAATAAACAGGGATTGCAAATTGTGGCTGTGATGTTTGGGGAGATTCTGGAATTTGTATTGCAATGATTTTTTTTTGGGTCTGACAAGGGATTTTTCTATAAGCTAGAGCGAGATCTGGGATCAAGTCTAATACTTACCATATTCCCTGGTGCTTTTTTTACGCACCCAATTTCACCTCGTGCAGTGGAAACTTATGAATGTTGACTGAGTGAAATTATGCAAGTAGATCCGTGTTTACTCTACGGCCCTTTGAGTAAAGCGGGACTTTCTGAGTCAGTTGTGTAATTATTTATGACGCTGCGAAGACGGCGTGGAAAAAAATCTTTCAAAATATTTGGTAATTTCAACGATTGTGTGGAGTTGAATAGGGAGTAGTAATGTATTGTACTGTCTCTTTTCCGTCACAGTCTAGGGGCTAATATTTTGTCGCTATTGTACCTTGAAAGAAAAACAACAACAAAAAAAGCAACCCCTGGCGAAGTATAGGTTGCCATCAGTTCTCAGTGCATCCGTTGCAGTCTGCCCTAAACATGTGCATGTACTGCTATAAAAAAAACCGAAGGGGCTGATGTTTCCAAGAATGTTTTAGGGCCACATCGGTGTCATTGTTTTTATTTATTTGCATCGAAACCTTCCAGCCTACTTTGGCCCTCCACAAGCTAGACCTATTCTTTGGTTCCCGTTAAAATACACAGGGTTCGTTTGCCACATTGTACAGCATACTTTATGCAGCGCCTGCAGCAAAAGCAAATCCGGAAAAAAATTCCAAGTGAATTTGATATTTACAATGTTGTCTGTTGCCAGGAGAGATGCCTAAGGACACTGGGTCGTTTTATGAGTTAATGTTGCGAGCAATGACCCACCACTTCGCTGCAATATTATATTTTGCTCAAAGCGCAGAGAAGTGGCAAATCTGTTTTGATAGTAAAGCTTTCAGGTGTGAAGGCCACCCGCTGCCTTATTCAACAATGGGAAAAGCTTCTTGATGTAAAGGCTGAAAGGGCAGTATTGTCAGTTTTCAACTTCCAATTTATCATAGAATGTATATAGTGGACCATAAGGTTCCCAAAGGCATTGTGTCACATGCATAGGCCTTTTTCGTTCTTCGCGACTTCACTGCATATATTGTACACTTTGAACGGGAAGTGCCGCATTTTATGACAGCAGGATTCGTGTCCCTTTCCACAACATTTAGAAATTTTGGGGTTTGCCTCGCTTTTGATTCAAGATGTCTGCAAAGAAAGGCATGAGCAGAAAAGTTCCACAAACGCCAAAGTTTTGTCCTGTTCAGTATGTAGCCTCGATGACTGATATTCAACTCATGTTGTTGATGACAAAATCAATGTCCAAATTGCTCGTTATGATGTTGTTAAATTAATTGCACATATAAAGGCCGTTGTGTGTCCCAGATTGGAATATTGTAATGCAATCTCGGATCCTTATCATAAAACTTACCCTAATAAAATTGAACAAATTCAAAGGAGGGCAGCACGCTTTATCTGTAATGACTACAGCCGTGAGACTAGTGCATCCTTGTTGGTTCAATATCAAGAAGGAGATACACTTGAGGAAAGACGCATCAAAGCCAGACTCATCATGATTTCTAAGAAATCACATGGGCTGATACCAAGCAAAACATTGACTGGTTTAGACATAACAATTCTCACCAATCCTGTAGGCTATGTGGCCAACATTCATTTATGTAACCTGCTTCCGGCAAAGATTGTTTCAAGTACTCCTGCCTAAAAACAATTCTAGAATGGGATCTCGTCAGAAAATATCCGGACAGCTTCAAGCCTTTCCAGGTTAAAGTCAGCCTGGGATACTGTGAAGTTAGAATTCTAGTTCAACGGGCCCATTTTCAAATTGACTATTGCTGCTGCCACTCTAACTCAGCAACTGTACTGTGATTGCCCAATAAGGCATTCAGTGTACAGCTTGGGCCAATTTCATAGAGCTGCTTAGCACAAAATTTGCTTAAGCGCGAGAAAACTTTGTTTGATCAATCAGGTAACCAGCTAAAACTCCATGTGATGTATATTGTTATGGGGATTGCATTTGGTTAGCATAACAATGGGACAGAGTTTGAGGTGATAACCTTTGTTTCTTTTAAGCAATTTTCTTTTCACGCATAAGCAAATTTGTGCTTAAAGCAGCTCTTTGAAATTGGCCCCTGCGTTGATAAGCAGAAGCTCAAGTTCAACGCAACTGTAAGCTTAAGATTAAAACGCGACTCGTAACAAACGCCGGGCAAGGTAGCTTAAATCTCTTTCCATTTTTTTTTCAAATTTCTCGTTATTGCTTTCAAAGTATATTCTACATTTTTTTCAAAGTAATCTTGCAAAGGACACTAGGTCTTAAGATCTCATCGAAAAACTTTAACCTCAAATGGAAGTCAGAGTTACTGCTTTACTGCTGCGGAGTTGTTTTTAACTCACAAGGAAGTGCCGTGATATTTGTTTGCATGCAAGTTATGGAAAATTTTAAATGATAACGTGTGAAGTGTTTATTCTTCTTATGATCTAAAAGCAGACGATTCTTTTCATGCCAAATGAGTATAGTGACGGAGCAAAGGATGTTGCTTTTAATTCTCCAGTTTGCTCTTTACTTTCTAGTTAATTGCATTCCTGCACCTTGTCACTGACGTTTAGGGAGTGATCATTTACATCGCCATCACCTGTAACAGCAGCCACCTTGCATCGAGTTATTTTTTCCGAAGTTTCGTCTGTACCGATGGATCAAGGGTGCTACAGGGATTGGCAGGCCGCGTGCACTCGGACGTTCGTAACACGAGTGCAGATCGAGCGATTACGCATTAGGTTCTTAAGGACTTCTGATTGTGACCGATTAGCGGGTGGTTACCCTCAGTATACCTTTGGTGAGCTGATAATCGTAAATCAGGAAATGAACTGCCATAGACAACAATGACAAACATCCTCACTTCAAAAATGGGGGGGGGGTGCTTAGAGCTCTGCAGAGTCTTTGAGACAAACATTAAATTCAAGCTTATTCCACCACCAAATGTTCATCTAGATATGACCATCTGTAAAATTAGTCCTGGAGTCCATCGGTGCTTTGAAAAAATGATGCCTTCATAAAATAATTTCCCGTTCCGTCGCCATGTTTATTTTAGCGCCCCCACACGATGAAATGACCAAAGCTATAGAGGGGAACAAATTGTCTACAATAACAATCGCGAGCGTCCATTCGCCAACCGTTACGCAACATTGTTGTCATGAATTTGTCCCCCCTCTGTTAAGTCTTCTGAGCTTGCGCACATGAAATGTGAAAAAGGCTTATTCCACTAAAAAACAGAGCACCTTCAGACCCTATTTTTTATGTCAGTCACACAGTCCATAGGTTTCCTCACGCCCCTCCATTTCCCAAACCTGCAATAACAACATGTACATGTATGTCACGTCAAGGTACGCAAATAAGCCTTTTGTAAAAATCTGACTAAAATCTGGTACACTGAGTGAACATACCAATTGGAATGCTCTATACTGAAGACACTGTTGCTATACCTCGTGATTCCGGGCAAGCTTTTGATTAGTTACATAAGAGATGCCTTGTACCAATACCTGTTTTCAGTTTATAAGAATGGCACAAAGGAACCAGTCCATTTCAGACAAGGTAGTCGCTATGAAAAAAGGT
Source organism: Acanthaster planci (assembly GCF_001949145.1). The sequence continues at coordinate 908,949 of NW_019091389.1, read as the reverse complement.
GGCCCCGAACCACGAGGCATAACAACAGTATTTTTAGTCTGGGGAATTCAAATTGTTATGTTTATACGTACTTAGATAACTCAGTGTGCCAGATTTTATTCAATTTTTACTCACAAAAGGCTTATGTGATTTGGGCGACACAGACTATTTTTAGCCTAGGGCCTATGTTTACACGATGTATCCAAGTCTAACTGGTTAAGGTCTTTTGTCACATTGTTCTCCACGATTTTTACAACACTTTAAACCAAATTTAAATGTATATTACAGTGTTGTGTGTTAACGCTCAAATCGACGCTCTCAGGGGGCTTATCTCGGACAAGAAATTAATTCCACGTCAGTATCAAAATTTTCCAGACTCACAGTAGAGATCTGTCCAAATGCAAAAGAGAGAAACTCACCTTCCAAAAGAAAGAGTCCCTTATGAAACTGGAGTAAATAGAGTGAAAATTTCGTTCTTTTCGAGTAGTTTTCACTCTTTTGGAGTGGTTTTTACTCTGTGGAGTGGGATTTTTCATTTGCATTTAGAGATTCAAACAGTTAGGCCTGTTTCTAATGTGACGCAGGGTCAGATGACAGCCAGCAATCAAATAAATAAGCATTCATTGAAAAAATCTAAATAGAAATACGCACTTTAAATCTGTGTTAAAATCAACACTTTTTGGTGTTATAAGATGACCACACATAGGGTGTTACTTTAACACCGCCAGTGCTACCTTGCACACCTATCACTGTTACAATGCACTGGAGGGTGTTAAAAGTAACACCAAAATTTTTGAAACACCAGTGAAAAGTGTTGGTGTAGTCTTCTGATAACAACGGGGTGTTAACTTTAACACAGTTTTTGCAGTGTGGGAGAAATGAATGGACATTCATGATTATGCAAAGTCACAAATTTAGGCAACCTTCGTACGTGTAGTCTTTTTTACATAAAACTGGGCAAACCAAAATGCTGAAAAGGAATACACACGAAAAAGGGGCCAACACGAGGTAAAATTGCAAAAAAAAAAAATCAAATCAAATCAAAACAAATATTCAGTGCTACCCTGAATGACCACGAGGAAGAACAACGACCTCAAACGAGGGTAGCGTCATTATCATCCCACATACTTTCAAACAAGGCGAATAGAAACTTTAATACTCATTGTGTCGTTTTTCATTTCTATGCTGAAGAAAAAAGAACGAGAGAAGGGAAATTTGTAACTTTAGCCCTTTGAACACAATTTAGCCTTGGAGATTTGCTAAACCTGCTAAACAGTTAATTGACAAATTAAATGCAGACGTGTTTCCATTAGATTTCAAACGCATATAATCGAAATACATGTAATCGTTAAAGATTGATTAGATTTCTTCCTTTTTTACTGCCGCATATTAAATTCAAGGAAAAAAACTCCAACTTTGATGTTTGTTTTATGAGGGCATAAGTCGCTTGTACTACTCACGAACAAGTACCATTTAAATCGCATCAGCTTGACCCATAGCATAATATCCTTGGAAAGAACTTTCGCAAGTGTTTCCATGAAAGGTAAACATCCCAAACTTGATATACGACCTCACTTCTTGGTCCATCAGTGGGTTAGGACAATTCTTGCCGGTCTCCCATCGGCAGCCTCTCTATCCACGACCTGCTGCCAATCCGTCATCCACGTCCGAGGAAGCTCCGTCAACGAGCGGATAAATAAACCCGCTTAAACAAGGCAGAAGTCGGTCTCTCTTCGCTTGTCCAATTAGTCGTTGGAGGGCATCAACTTGGACGTGTCGCACGGCGATTAGTCTCCGTTGGTGGCAAGGCCTACACTGAGCAGGTTCTGATGGTGTGGTACAACCCGAGTAACAGTCCCTTGTGATGACCGCAAGCACACAATCGACTGCTTTTTAATGTTCAGATTGAACATCCCTTTTTGACATGGTTTATCACAACACAACGCCATGACGGGAACTATTTTTCCTACTAAGTCCCTGTGTGTTCCTCCACTTTTTAAAAGTCTCACCATCGATTGGATTATACAATTTATGTAACTTGGCAAGGTCGCAAGGGATGCCTTTTTGCATCATGCAGTGAATCAAACTGACCTTTTAATAAGACAGAGCAGCGTCCTGCGCTCCATTCTGGAACATTCGAGGCCTGCTCCTGACTTACAAAGATCGTTGCTGTCATTCTCAAGGAGTTCATGCACTCTATTATTATTATTTGTCGGGAAACTCAATTTCCTGTCGATTTTCAAAAGACAAACACGCTGTTTGCGTTGGAATTTGGCCCGTGGCTTTATGAATTATTGATGTTGCACGCGTGCGATTTACAGTCAAAATACTGCAATCACGATTAATCAAGATGAAGTCCGTTCTGCTGAGATGACGGGAGGCTGGTTCAAATTTAACCTCGCCACCAGGTCATTCGAGCATTATACCCTTTCAATGTCTGTGTAGCAAAGGTGTAGCGTTTGTCGCATTCTCGTCCAAAGTATAAGAGTCGAGCATGTGTACAGATTTTAGTTGGTCTGTCGCCTTGACCTACAAAGTTAAATGTGTCTAACATTAAAAAACGCTGGTCAGTTACTTCATTGTCAGCATATTGTGCCGTAAAACCTACTGTAGCTTTCAGCGCGTAGAGTTGGTGTCATACGCCGATGAGGAAATAACGAGCAAACTGTTTAAACCACAATTTTGAGCAAATGGAATTTTATGACCATAAAATGTAAACAGTTGGCACAGGAGGCACGTAAACAGTGTCGAATTACTGAGAATCATACTGCTTAGAACTTAGCTTATGAACAAAATGAAACTTGTGAAAACAAATAATTGATAGGCTTGCTTTGTTCAACGTAAACATTCTGTGCGCAGTAAGTGTGCTTAGGCGAATGCACTGTGAATATATAATTTGAAAGGCAAAACCTGTTGTAAACTACTTTATTACGGAGACAGACTCGACACGAGTCGTTAGACTTCTCACGATATTTTAATCATTTGTAGCCCGTCCAGATGCATGAGTTATTGCCAAGCCTCGAGTTGTAGACGTTGATTTGTCTATCAGTGTAAAACATCAGATTCGAGGGGGATTGTGCATGTTTCTGTTTATCATTTCTTGGAGCACCGATCCTCATGAAACAAATTGTCCTTGAATTTTGTCTCAGACATTACGAGGTGCCATCAATCTCAATGCAATCGGCATTCCCCCAGTGCCAAGCAGGGGTATGCAGAGGGAAAAGAAACATAAACCGGATTTTATGGTGATGGAAAGTGAGGATTTATCCTGCGAGGGTGGCAATAAAAACACCGACACAGTATACCTGAGCACGGCTGTCCCCACAATCGTTTATAAAAAGCGGAGGCTACTGAATTGCTCATTGAATCTGCTGCAAACGACCGGGAAGGCGCTTGGCCCGCGGTGAGGGGTGCTTGAGGTTGCCAGGTACACTGTACGTCTCGCTCTCCATCACCCTCAAGTACTTGCTGAGTTCTCCAAACGAGCTCAGCAAGCCTCAGCTGATTGAGTACCGACGAACTTTTAAAAAATTGCTACCGAAAATGTTGTGAATGAACGTCACATGGAATACTTTACTTTTCGTAGGTTTCCGGGACGATTCGGGAAGGGCTACGTTGGTATTGGCATCAGAGTACCAGCCCACACAAATGTCCCCTTGGCCCATCATTTCTGACTTTCGCTAACAAGGTAGGATCTATAGATCCGGGGGGCGGGGAGCGGCTTTGGGCCTAGTGGAACCGAAAAGCCTTCTTCTGCTTTCCATGGTGTCTTTGGAGAGAATGGGGGAATTCTGAATGAATAATTTGGGGGCTGGGTTGGTTTCTGTTTATTTCACTTTTGACTGGGAATAAACCCACTTGACCATGATTCTCCGTATCCACCTAAGAGCCACCCAGGACAATAGGCGCTCAGCGATTACTGTTCCACATGGGCATTTACGCAATAATTATGCACCTGTGTTACTCATCAAACACGGAATGGCATTTGTATCACTTTGCCCAAGATGTCGTAAAATCTCAAGTCTCACGCGCGTTTTCCTTTTTGTCTCTTTCACACGAGAAGAATTCTTCAGTATACGATGTTTCTCAGGAATGCTTGAGATGTCCTTTTAAAGGGGAAAGCGTACTCCGTGAACTTGTAGGCTATTGATCGAAGTTGTGTATTGACATGCGTTCAGGCGCTGTAAGAATCTCCTAAGTAACCACGTTGGATCGTTTATTTGACCGGCTGAATAATTGAACCGCATACTGACAATTCGGAAAGGCTTTTTGTTTTACAACACGAGCCCGAGCGGATGGAAATACTGTATGATTATCAAGCAGTCCACTTGAGGAACCGAACTGTATGTAGGCCTATCGATGTGTTTATCAATCACACTTGATTGCCAGCCCTTCCAACCACTTTTACCATCCACACATAGCCGAGATCCTAACATGGCGTGGCGCATGTCGTGATCACCTTTTGAATGATAGGCCTACCTTTGATCGCCGTGGTAAGCAGAGAAAACATGTCCGAACTATAATTACACGAGATTTTTTTTCATCCGTTTCCAAGTAAAGTTCTTTAAAGTGTAGCTATAGTGAATATTTTGTTGAACACAATAATTCTGCTACTTGAATCTCCCCTTCAATGCATGAAAAATCATTTGGCATCACTGTTAATTGCATTGAAAAATGACTGTTTAAAATTTAAAATAATTCATCAAATGGCATCACTGTCAATTGCATTGAAAAACGACTGTTTAAAATTTAAAATAACTGGTGCTGTTACCGCATCATGAACGAAGACATGGCTCAGTGCATATGTTTTTCTATTGAAATTGTGAACTCTGAATTTGCTCACAGACATTTCCGCGAAAGGCTTGATTGGCTAATTGATCACTCATTGTGATGCACTTGCCCAAAAGTAGATCACCAAAGGGCAAACAGTTAAGGAAATCCAATCCTGAAAAACTGCTGGAGTATTTTGTGCGTAAACGAAAATAACAATGAGGCTTTCTCCCCCCCCCCCCCAGTTTTGAATACATGGAAATACTCACTAGCATAAAAGCCAAAAAAAAAGGCAGGGGAAACCCATTAGCAAATAGTGGAAAACGAATCGAAATTGAGATACAAAAGTGCATTTTGGAGGTTTCTATTTTAAAACATGCCACTGCAGTTACCCCTTAATGTGGTCGGCCGGGCTGACGTGAAGACACTCCACAGAGAGTCGAGACTCACCCACCAAATTTAATGACACTCTCTCTTGTGTAGCCAATATCATTACTAGCCCCATTATACTATTCATAATCGATTAGGCACAGTACATGTACACCAGCTTAGTCTCAGTACAAACCATTATAGCTTTCCTTGCTTTTTCACCTAACCATGCTCCATCTTCATTTGGTCCCTCCCTTCCCCTTGCTTTCACCCATCCTCCTTTCTTGGGCCATTGCTTGATTCTTTTTAAAGTATACCATGTATTGTGGAAAGTGATTTTTATCATTACTGTTATTTTTCAAAATCCTTATATTTAATAGGTATGTTCCGCGACATACCATCATTATTACCTTCATACCGATTATAACATTAAACAAATTCTTAGAAATATATCCATGGTGCTACCGCAAACCTATCTAGTTTAGGCCCCTACTTGCTACCTCCATCATGAAAAGCTTCAAATCTCAAACAAATTCTGATTTTTAAAACCCAGTCTTTAGAGTACTCAGAGAAAAAAGTTTCTAGCAATAAATTTGTCAGCATGGCAAGAGATAAATAAGACGAATAAATAAAGAAATGAAGTTCCATGCAGTCTAACATGTTATTTCAAGGCGGCTGTTCTGACTAAACCTTCCGGTACTTACCCCGGGCATTCTGTATTAAGAGAGGAAGCCTGTAGGGTCATGTTGCTAAATTTGATGATCTCCATTTAATTTTAGCATGCCGATTTAACCTCATCCGGTTACTTAGCCGTGTCCGAAACGGGCCTCCAGAGCTACGGCAACGTCCATTGTCGGCGTGTCTCTGCGTATTTCCAACGCAGCAAAGACCTAAACCTAGCTCTAGGCATCGATAGCAGTAGGTAACGAACTTCCATTGTCTGATAAGGCAATCTCATGGCACTATCAGTTATATGAATTTTCCAGACACAATCAGTTTGGGAAGTTTAAAATCCACAGTTGCAAAGCAAATCAATTTTTCTATACGCAAGTCACAAATAAAAAGAATTAAAAACTCGGAAAATACCGACAGAGGTACAGCGCTTCAGAACAGAAAACATAGAACGTGTCATGTCATCGTGTCAATTATACATCAAAACTTATATCCTGTTGTGTCAGTCATCTAACCAACTCTAACCAGTCCATGTGAGATTAATTTGTACCGAAGCTCAACGAGTAACTTTAAGTAACTTATGGCTCTTGTAATAAACAAGTATTAATGCGACTCCATCTTTCTCTTCATTCCTCACTGGGTCACGTTCAGTCTCACAGTAACAATACCAACACAAGTTACAGTATACTCGACAACAACGCTATTCTTCGTGGTTGACCTCAGTCACCTGCACAGATAGAGAGGGGAGGTGCCAGGTGTGCGCGAATTGAATAGGATATTTACAAAAGCACTCTTTCCCCTCCCGCACCGTTACCAGCCATAAATGTGTGGGCCATTTGAAACAGATGGGAAAGTTCTTGTCAATGTCGCTGACTTCGTTTGCAGTTGGACTGCAGAAAAATACAGGATGGTTTTGCTTCATAAAAAAGGGAAACTTGCCAAGCTGTCATTCCTTCTAATTCAATTCCTGAATCTCTTTAACAGAAGTCTAAAATAAGAGGCATTTGTGATTTTTTTTCATTAAAGTTACATTAAGAAAGAAAGTTCGTCGTGATCTACATAAAGCGTAGAGTTTTCTTTGTTTTTTAATTTACCCTGTTTTGCATTTCAAGGATGCATCCAGTGCTAAATTAAAGATTTGCTTTGTAAGTAATTTGGTTTGTGGGTGATGCAATTGTACCATTTCCTTAACGATTATGTTGATGGAGTGACCAGAAATTATCTTCCCTGTCGTTACCGAACCGTGTAACTGCAAGCTTTAATATCCGGGAAACAACCTTGCGTGTCATGAAGCAACTTACAAATGGTGGTGATTGGACGAGTCCGTGCCTGCGCACTGGAGCTTCTATATTATCCGGTTGTGTGAACCCCTTGTTTGCAGTGCGTGTACACACTGCGTAGCGGGCGTGTAATACTTGTTTCGTGGCTGGGATTGAGAGCGCGACCGCACGCGGCTAACTTGAGTTGGGTCTGGTGTTTCGTTGGCCATCCACCGACGTTCAGTCAACCCTGCGTTTCTGAGCCTGGAGTCTTACAGCAATCCACTGACTGCAAATCCAGGCCACATCAACTGTCACATCGTCAGGGATAGAGTTGTGCTGCATTGCGAGTCTGTCAATGCACACATACAACACGCGTCAAGGTGGGAATTTTTCTGGTTCAGAATGTGCGAAGCATTGGAATCGAACAGTGTTGTTGGATTGCTCTCCACGTGGCGTGACGATCTGTAGTTCCGCTGGACTGCCCTGTGTTCAGCTTTGGCATGTCTCTGCGTACGAACGCCTAAGTATACAGAGTAACCGACATAAACCAGCATCGACATACACATACGTTATATACTGTGATTGAGAATAGAGTGACCGTACTCGTCATGGAAAGGAAGTATACAACATCTGATGTTTTCGTCTTTCTGTTGTGTTTGGTCTCCATCCTGGTTCTCGTACAGCAAACCGAATGTAAAATCGGAGGAAAGAACTCCACGAAGCCGTCTACAGGTGATGGACACCAGATTATCAACGTAGTCGTCCTGCTGCCGTTCGACACTGAGTTCGATTACTCCCGTGTAAAGGTTGCTCCCGCTATTCGGCTTGCAATCAACAGCCCTCGCGTTCGTAGTCTTATTGGCAACTCCGCAGATATGACCATCGTGAAGGAGTTCGACTCTCAGTGTAGCCAGGTCCAGGCGCTGAAATTCAGCATAGATTCCTTGCGATTGGAAGAGGAGGTAGACGTGTTCTTCGGGCCTGTTTGCAGCTATGCGGCCGCTAACATGATCCGCCTTATGTCGCACTGGAACAAGGTCATGATGTCTGCGGGAACTCCAGCAAGTGGCCTTGATAACAACCTCGTCACAAGAGTATTTATCACAGCCACCACCCTTGGACAGGTAATCGCCGATGTGATTTTCAATACCTTCCAGTGGAATACGACCGCCGTCATTTCGGCCGACAGGGAGGGGCAGGAAGCGCTTTCTTTCTGTTACGAACTTACACTTGGCTATATTGAGCAGATACCCGGTGGGCTCCCAAAACAAAGATCACAAACCATCTGGCGAACAGATAGCACCGAGGTTATCAAGGAAAAGCTATCTTCTACAGTCATACCCAACGCACGCAGTGAGTACACTTTTAAGTATTGTGTTATTCAGGCCATGAAAATGCAGGTTGAGGGGATAGCTATTTCTCTGTATATTTTTGCAACAAGTAACCGATGCTCTCAGTTTTTATTTGATAATTGGACTCCTTTTCCCTTGTTTGATTGTAATTGTTATTCTGGGGACGGTGGACAGCCACACCGTACCGACGAAGCGGGCAAGCGAGTCCTGGCTCTCGCAGTCTGCCCCGAAAGTAGGGCAGACCTGTTCTTCGCCAGACCTACAGTGGCGCTGATATAGGACCATTGACTCTCTCGGACCTGTGTTTTATACTTAGCATGATGTTTTCCGACTTTTCCCAAAAAGATTCCTCACCGTCCTTCGCCCCCCAAAAAAAAATCAGCGTAAAGTTAATCACTTAAATTCTCTTCTAAAGAACTGTCTACGCTTGCATCATTTGGAACAATATGGCACCCACTCTATACATCTGATTCTTTTAATCCAGCATTACCATTTTGAAGTTATATGAATCGTGAACGGCCAACATGTTCTTACGGGATAAAATTGTTCTAAATTTTCGTGAAATAAATCAAGTTTGAAAGAGGAAAAGTCATCAAGCCGGCCCATGATTCAGACATAACCAGTCATACGCAGTAATCCGTCATTTGCTTACTACCGTAGCCTATTACTATCATCAGACATGGCAGATCAGACACGTCAAATATGTAGATATGGCCATAATTTGAAAGTCTAAGGTTATTTTATTACCTGGAGGTACATATTATGTATAAGGTACTTAGATGCAAAGTGCGTCCAGGCTCACTATTATTAATAGTATTATTGATGTCTTTTGTTGATGTGGGGACAAGTCCTAGCAAATAGAGGCTACAGAGAACGGTTGGCAGTTTCGATCTAAAAAAACACTTTGTAAATTGTACTTCCTTGTATTGTGAGCGTCGTTTCCTGTCATTTTCTGTGTCAGTTGTGATTCCATCGTTCGTGTCAATGGTCAGTGTCAATGGCTGGCTCAGTTTGTGAGTCGGTGAATTCAGATGCATCTTGTTTTTACCCCGATGCCACGGTTGTATATAGCATAATGTTCAGCAGTCGTGTTAGTTTGCCACAAGTGCGCTATGCCCGCGACGAAATGCTTGGCGATATGCATTTTGTAATGCGTAACCGCTGAGGTTTCAAGGCCGTGCTGTGCATTCTTCCAGCCACACTCAACACTCGACACAACACTATTCCACCGATACACCTGACTGATAACCGACAAACTGTGACATGCTTTCGGTTGCGATACGCGCGCCTTAATTTTTAACCCAGTCACTTTTGCAAAGCAAACTTCCTGATAGATTGCCCCAGATTGTATAGCGCACTCTCTGAGGCTTATTGACCAATTCCTCACTGGCCCCAATCCTTCGCCGACAATGATCTTCTCGTGAAAACCATGCACCCAATTGACAGTAAGCTCAATGTTGTGAGAAAAATTCAAGAGACCTCAAAATGCACAGAATAAAACTCTCCTTGTGTTAAGCACAATACGCGCGTGTACAACCACTTAACCAAAACCGACGCTTCAGTGGAACTGTATAAGCAACATACTGTACATGTAAATGTATCGCTACGAATCCAGCTCCTGGGATACCGCCTGGACAAGGCGCCCAACATCCAAAGAAAGCAAATAATGTCATAAAACTGTATCGGCATAGAGGTGAGGTATTTTATGATAGCGCGGGTATCTCAATGTTTGTTTGGATCCAGAGAGCTTGCTTTGATACTGGGACTTATGTTGCCATTGTCTGTGTGACGCCATTGGCCCTAGCTTGCAGACTCGGAGTTGCGATTTCATCCCATCGCGTTCACGGTGGTGGTCATCGCTGTAAATGCTCTATGATTTTGCCAGGGGGTTGTGTAATTGATTGGGTTGCTGGGACACCGTGAAGTATGGTCGTTACATTCTTTCCCGACTGCGATTAATTGTAGTATTTTATACCTTAACTGCACAGGGGCCACACTCACTCGAACCCCGAAATGGCTGTATCGTTGCCTCATCGAGACTTGTGAGGTCTAATGTACCTGAAGCATGTATTACAAACTTACTTCGGTCGAGGACAATTTGTACTAGTATGCTGTAGGTCCAAGGGGTACTCATGGGTCATGTGCAATGCACTATGAAAATGTCATTATTTACATTTGCATGGTATGCCATTTATTTCCTAGCCTTGACCATTTTTTCGAGCATGCAATGCCATTATAGTTTCATTACCCGGTACATTCTATAAATCCAAGCAAGGGTTTACTGTGAGCAAACTACTTCTGAAATTATGTAACGTGTATTCCCGGCACGATGTGTATTTTGTTGCTAAAGCGCTTCTGTCATTCGGTGACTTGTGGGCGTCTGGGTTACCTTTGCTATTTTCTAAGGCTATTTGGAGATGAAGTTGCGCGGTAAGACAGGGGCACACCGCGGGGCGACTTTTCTACGACCACTTTGTAAAATGCGCATTTGAATATGTAGAATAATCAGGGTTCCCTCACTGTTTTTTGTGATCTTGGATGCTTGCGTCCTCATGAAACCCATAAAAGTCAAATGCCATTGTACAAATCTCCCAGATTTCTTAGCTCCTGCAGGTCGCTATGGTACCAGTGTACCTGTGAGGTTTGGGGATTTTTTACACTTGTTCCCCATGCCGTTGGCTTGGCCAACAAGACTCAATTTTAACCTTTCCAAAGTCAGGCAAAATGGAGACGTTATTCCGGCCACTTTAACCCTTTTGTGCCATTTGGCGACACGAGAAACACACTACGTTTGAATCTTGTCTCACCAAAAGATGCGGGCGTGGGATCTCTTTTTCAGGAGGACTATTGACCACGACGGGTTCTCGTAACAGTACTGCGCGTTCAAGTTTCACAAAGTGGACTCCCCAGAGCTCGTTATGGTGTGGTTAACGCCTTGCGCGTGGAGGTTTACGCATCCTGCTAAAGGACACAGAAACACTACACCTCAACTTCTGATTCACCTTGTGCTTGTTGTCGCGGTTTTGATTCCGCTCACCCCCGGGAGGGGAAGTAGTGGGGCAACATTACCCCCACTGAGGCCCAGGCTTAATTTTGGCGTGCTCGTCCATCGATGGCAAACGGGTTTCCCTTTTAGACTTTGGATTGGTTTCTCGGTGATCGGATACAAACAGGTCTTCAATCGTTTGAAAGCTCACTTAGATTTCTCTTTGCCCAAATTTCGTCAAAACGTCTTGCAGCATCCTACACGAGGCATAGTGCAAAGGAACAAAGCAAGCTGTTAAAATACAAGTTGTGCTTAAAATGCCTCGGCGCACCTTTTGCCGGACACAACGAGGCTTACTCGTTGACAGCAACATTTTAGTGATAGGGTAACCACTGCATGTACATCGTGAAATTAATCCGGTCATTCTTTTTGGAATGTGTAATTGGATCTAATGCCACAAATTACTATGAAGGGGTTTAGCTGACAGTAAACAATGTTGGTCATAAATCTGACGAGCCCTTCAATAAGATATCGAAAAATGATTATGTATAGGCGAAAGCTGTCATTCTTTTTGTACATCACTCTTTTTTTGATACATGTAGGCCTATGTGTTTTCTTTGATGAAATCTAACTGTAATTCTTGTGAGATTTGTTTTTCTTAATTAAGTGCTCAGATTTAGAGCTTTTTTTGTTAATTAGATGAGTCTAACATTCAGAAGCGCAAAGATATGTCCTCTCTTTCGCGACTTGTGAAGTGTCGTCGATTGCAGGCCTGCAGTACGGTTCCCGCGTGAGCTTTTTCGAACTTGTTTCGAATTAGGGTCAGCTTCACGCTCACGTCGCACGTCGTAAATTCGAGGGACCGGCCAAGCTAAACATAACCCAATTAGTCCGCTACATACGGCGGGAATGTCTGTCAGCGGCAGAAAGTTGACAAAAACACGCGTGTTTCCAGTCAAATCTTGTTGGAACTTTCAATTGCAAATTACCCAAGTCACGGCAGACTTGACGTTCCATCGAGATTGGAAGGACAGCAAGATTGCCACACAAATAAACGTGGTCGATGGTGAAATTAATTCGCCCTCCCACCGCCATTTCATCTCCTGTACAAACTTGTCGAACCCGTTCTTCTAATTTCCTCCTGCTACCGATTTGGTTGGAGACTCTTTCCCCTTGTGGGTTAAAGCTCTTGGGCTAGTGTAGCAGCCGCCAACAGCGGTTGTCACGGGGGATCTCTGTTTGTAGATGCCCCCCCTGCTGTATGTCCACTGTCGTGTTTATCTTTCATTGCTGTCCGCGTCACGCTCCCCGCTCAGGTATTCTCATCATTTACATTCATCTGCAGACTGCATGGTTCATCGTCGCGTCGTGTATGAACCTTTCAAAGTCAGCCGGTCGTAATGTTGTGGACTTGTCATTGGTTGTAATCGAACTTGTCATTTGGTATAATACACCCTACCGCAGAGTGTTTGACTTAAATGCCACTTGGCTGTCGGATGTCCTCGTATTTGCGCAAAATGTGTTTGTGTATTGTAGATTATAATATCAGATGTCACCAGTTAGCAGACCTTTTTTTAAGCAATAGATGGGACGAGCAACGGCAAGCCGTTACCAATTCACTCATTTGCTCTGCGAAAAATTATACTGTCACGGATTTGTACTCTTGCAGATAGAATTACAGCATTGTTGACATGCGGAAACAACCGTCCTGCGACATAATTTTAAAATTCTAGATTTACAACGATATTGTTTGTTTGAGTTTAGCACGATCGTACCTATTAGAGCCATGAACAGGGCGACAAAGATGCGACATGGACGCCACCCCCAAACTTGGGCACAACATGGATGCTGTGATGTCCAGTATTTGTTCGGTATACCGGGAAGTGTAGCGAACCCATTTCGTGTCCAAAACAGCTGTCAGACACGTCTTAATGCGACTTAATTCCCTGCCAACGTGATGCCTTGGCTGCTCACGCACCCTGTCGATATTATTTTTATGTTTCCCACAGATCCTGAGTTAATAATGTTGACATTGTAGTTTTATTTGGTTGTGTGACATTCTATGGAATCAAATGGTCTTGCTACACTTAAGTGAATTCACAACTAGTGTATCCTCGTCTGTCAAACCAACTCAATTTGGGACTGGCCACCAGTCTAACGTGCACTTTCACGACACTCGTAGCTATGCAATTTTTATGTTCTAATAACGAAGTCCATAATTTTCCGACCGCCGAAAGTAGCGCACTTGCATACAAAACATGTTCGTTCAAAGCCTAAGAAGCTAAAAAGGGTTTGAAAATTTGCGACAGTGTAAAATACATGTACTTTAAATAAACGTGCATGATCCGATGGTAATTTGAACTGCATGTATTTGTAAACTACTGTGGAAGGTGGAAATGAAGCATCCGTGCACATTTACCCCAACATGTACAAAAGATTAGACATAAGGCCGTACGTGTACTGCGTAATATCATTAATTTCCAGAGAAAAAAAGGCTGAAATGCGTGGCAACCTTGTGAACCCGACCTCTCTCCCCCAAACGGCGCATTCTGGTACTTGGGAAATGCTGTTGTCCTTCGGATCCTCATTGCGCGATAGCAAAAAGTCCGATAAAGCACGTTTGTTTTGTCGACGACGATATGCACTGATATTTTCCCTCTTGTTCTGTGTTATCGCCAACATTGGTCACCCTAGTTATTGTGTGTTTGGAATAATTTCCCGTTCACGTGTTGTGTAGCCATCGTGCTCACACATAGCAAACGTAGCTTGACTCAAAATCAGAGGTTACCGCTTGCCAATTAAATTTTGGAATGTACGTTACATACAGAACTGACTGTAAAGAGAGATTTCTTCAAGCAATGTGTCTTAGTGACATGAATCAAACATCAGTGTTGACAGAGGTAGTGTTTTTGCCCCTGCTTCATAAAAGATGCTCATTTTTTCAAGAGAGCAAGACAAATTCAAACTGTGCAAAGAGGAGTATTGTCTTTGGCGTGCGCATTACAAGGTAAAAGTTTAAACGGTCAGTGTTGCATATTTTGTTAAAGGGTATTTCAACGGTTGACCCTATTAGATCTGTCTGAATTGTACACCATTACCCAGGTAGCTGCACTCAAGTAAATGGGCCCAAAAATGCCTTGCCCGCCGACTCTCGTGTGACCTGAAATTCTCTTTTTTGAACTGGATCGCGCGCTTGTAGACCCCCAATGAGCCATTCATGCATTAAAAAAACCAAGGTCTTTCGGGAACAAAGCGCGGGTTTGAGTCAGGGTATGGCTGCACTGATAGGACAGATTATTGAGTGCACTCGTAGCTAGCTGTTCCTGAATTAGTCTGGTTCCCGGCCAAAAGATTCCCTGACGACTCTTGGCAAAAAATCTTAGGTCAGGCAGTACCTACGGATATAAATAGATATGACGCAAGGGTCAGCGGTTATATTCTGCATTTCGCCTTGCATTAATTTCGGTCAAGGCGACCTTCGATTTCAGTGTAAAGTCAAATGGCTGCCATTAGGATACAGGAGTTTAAGTTCAACCGCTAGCCTACCTTCCCGGCTGAGAATAACCGAACATCAACGGTACCATCCGAACATGCCGAATATAGACGGGACGACTTCGGAATATTTCGGCTATTTTCAGAAAACTGGAGGAATTTTTCCGGTTTTGTTCACGTGGACATTGGGTGACACCAGACCCTTGATTCGTAGAGTAGTCAGAATTATAGGGTGTGGTATCCATACTGTTTCCGAATAGTCTGGTAGTTGCCATGGTATTGTTGGAATATCGAACCGGCTAATTCTGGGTTACGTGTATTCATGAGCCCCTTACATGGCTTCATTAGCAAGTACGCGGAGGGACCATTTTTCAAAATCGCGATGGGCCTGTGAAGATGATTGTCTTTGAAGGGATATCGCCTAAAGTCATCGTATTTCCCCTTCCCCCGAAAAAAATAGAAGTACACAGAAGGTGGAATACGTGAACCAAGCTTTAAAATGAGTCTTGCGCTTTTGAGAGTGAAGCTGGTTCATACTCTTTGTTTTGGCAGGTTAATTTTGTTCGTCTGCGGCCATATTGGAACTGATGTACTCCCCACGTGAGATAAGGGGCCCTCGTACGTCCACAAGAGCTAGTGTAGACGTGGCTGATGGCTGGCAGCATGCAGTAGAACGTTTTTCCGTTTCGTGTGGTTCAAGTGAACACGTGCCGAGACCTAATTACATGCACGCGTTCATCCCTATACGAACGCGAACATTAGTTTTCGTTACTTTACATCATTTTGCTGTCTGAATGCGCGCACACATACCATGGACGGCTTTTATATTAATTGTTAACCCTTTTTGAAGCTGTGGCCTTGGTCAGTTGTGAGTTTGCCATGATTACAGATCAGCTAATTTCTAATATTCATCTTTTTTTTACTGAGGCACTGTCAAATGATTTGGGGGACTTCGTTGACTGTCTCGGCCAAAGGAGATTGTGTTGTAATGCCTTTGCCTAACAGTGATGAGGATAGTCTTGGAAAGCCATTGCCAACTGAATCGACCCCAAGAAACCAGCCCAGCTGGAGAGAAAGTCCAGATTTGATTATACAGACGTCATCGTGGCACCCAAACCGGAACAAACGGCGTTAAAATCAAATACATTTCTCTTACCGTTAAATCAACCGCTGATTAAATTTTCTCCGCGGGAGCCGGCGTGTTAAATGCACCATCTGTGTACTTAATGCGGCCAAGTAATTACGTTCTGCTCCTAAACGCTCCGTAGCAGAGTTTTTTGAGCAGCGATTGCGTAATTACAATCCAGTCCTTTTTGGAAAAAATGAGGCTCTAACTAAATTTGCTTTGCACTACATCGCTACAGTTTGCTCGGATTTGCAGCGGTTCCAAGACACTGCATCATCCGTAGGTCGTCCATCTCGCTGCACTCTACATCAAAGGCGGACTTTGCACTTTCAAATACCAAATAATCTCCGGCATGTATAGAAAAACCATTCCGTCTCATCCATCTTCGCGCTAACTGATAAAGAGAGTTATAATTTCGGTACTTGTGTGAGTGTAATCAGTGGATCGTTGTGAATGGAAAGTGATGTGGTGGTTATAGGTCCGCTTGCTTAATCCCTGCCCTTTCTTTTGAGGGTTCCTATAATGACGTCACATACACATTGTGCACCTGCTTCACCTGTGTAGCCAGCGCGCAGGTGCACGTACGTCCATGCCTGTTTTCACACAGTTTGGTCTGCACTCATGTGTAAAATATTGAGCGTTCAATCCGGCGTCCGTTCCAGTTACGTTCAGAGTATTCATTTAGTGTGGCATTTTGCCTTTTAAGCACACGGATACTGGTACCTGGAGAAGACAGAATTCTATGAAAAGCCTAGAAATACGTGCCACGTGATTTGATACAGCATTCCCATATGATGTCGCGGCGTTTCTGAGATCGGTCCTTTTTTGGTCGATTTTCTCTTTAATTAAAACATCCGGGTCTTTAATCGTTAAGTAACTGTTAAGCATATGTACAATGGTCAGTTTGTCCCTTGGTAAGATTTTTACACTCCGCGTCTTATGTGACATTTCTCACAATTTGTGTTAACAGAATCGCGTACATTCTCAGCTAGGAGTTCTTTTGTCTCTTGCCTAGGAACGAGACGGTTTGTTTAAAATGAAAAATGAAGAAGTGTGGAACCCATGGACACAAGTGTAAGCTTGTTTTTTTTCGCAGCAATTTGAATGACACTGGGCGATACAACATAAAGGACTCCATTTTAGAAATTATAGCGGAGGCATTAACAACTTCAGTGTTACATTTCGAGGTGATTAGGCCAAATTTGAGGGAAATCACCAATATTCATATAATTGCGCACCCCCCAAAAAAATCATCTGAATAGAGGCTGAAGAATGGCCCAATTACTTTCATTGAATGTTTGTCTGATATACTGAGAGGGAGGTATTGGTCGGGGTAGGGGGGGGCTTGATAGAGGGTCTTTGTCTATGGCCGTTTATTATTGGCCTGCTACCGTACACTACAGTGCCTAACCCGGATCGAAAAGGTTCGTGGGAAACGTGTGACGTCAGAGTAAACGATCTAGTTCACGCTAGTGTGTTGAAGGGGAATCAAGACCGACATTCTCCACAGGTGTAACGGTTTATAAACAGTTCGTGTGCCTCACTTGGAGATGGTCAGAGCTCAGTGCATTTGAGCATCACGTGGCTTCGCTGGAAATCCTGCCCAGCTTTTCATCCCCAGAGTTATCATTATTCCCTCAAGCTGAGGCGAAGTATGGAGCTGAAAAGCTCAGTTTAATATAGTTAGCAGTGTGCAGATTGTCATGTAGGTTTGAGAACTTCAAGTACAGGGATGGCTGCAGTTAAGGTTTTGTCGTTAAAGTCGCGACTATGATTAGCAAAAGGCAATCCTGAACCGCATCCACAGTTGTCCCGAGAGAATAAAAATGAGAACGTTGTGTGAATGCCTTCGGAAGAAACGGATCAGTGAGTTCAGAGTGCTCGTGGAGAAGGCGAAGAATATTAAAAATGAACATGTTGATCATTCTAGCATGGTTCCAGCTATTAAAAATGAAAACCAAGAGAGTTTTTTGGACCATGCCTTCAATGACAATTTTGCTCGGTGCGGGCTTCGTCGCCTGTATTGCGGTATTTTTTTTATCGGTTGCATTACTTTGTCATTTCCCTGGAACGAGGCTCCTGTAGTGAGCGTGTACTTTGTACTTGAATGTCGCATCGTTTATTATTTGATCACAGCCCCGGGCAAATATCCAGCTATGGGAGATCTTTTTTTTTTCAAATATTTCACTGTTGACACGGGTTTTGTTTCAGCGGAAATAAATTGTTTCCCGTCAGCGCCTGTTAAATATTACGCCTCAGCGTGATTATCGATCATCATCTGAGTGCTTGTGCTTGCAATGTAATAACAAACAGTGCCTACATGCGCACGTATACGTACATGTATGCGTATACGTTATACACATTGCATATTGCCTGATGTTCATTTGGGCGAATGTTTGCCAATAACATCATTAGCACAGCCCCTAATCGTTGGTTGAGCAAATGAAAAGCAACACTGGAACGATTTGAAAAACACAAATTCAAAGTAAAGATTCCTCACGCCTGCTTCTTTGCTGTGGATGAAATTTCACCGAACGGTCCGCCAGTCCGTTGTAGCTTGCAGGTTGTGGAAGTGGGTGGGGCGACCCGTCTTGCCCAAGGACGTACCAGAAGCATCGTCATGAATGTCAAATGAACATATGAAGTTGAGTGCTAGAAATCGGATTCTCTGGGAATCGATACAAAAAGTGTTTAAAACAAACCCCGCAGTAGCATAATGAGACGGCAGGTCAATAACCACGTGTTTTACGGTGCAGTAACCCCACAGTGAAAGGATTACGGTTGTTGACATATCGAAAAATTGAATCAAATACCAAATGGCTGTGCTAACGACCATGATATAATGAATGTGGGGTTTGGTATGAGGCCGTCTTGTGAAATGACTCGACCGAAATGCAAGTCGTGAATTTTTTTCTGAGTGTTTAGCGTCATAGATGACCGAATATAGGCTCTGCGAAGTATATGGTTGTGGTCTGGAAATTTAATGTTCATTGCATGTGTGTGGTTTTTACCTTCAGCTTGGGGTATTGATGATGAAATCAGCCTATCAAAGTGACCTACACGTGAAGGTCATGTGAAACTTGTTCGGTCAATAAACACCGTGTCACATCGAGCCAGTGTAGGGGACCCCTTTCCAAGGGTCACTAATAAAGTTTAGGTTTTGGAGCAGATGTCTCTCTGTAATTGTGTGTGTGTGTGTGTGAAACAGAAGTTCCCAAATTCGTTTTTTTTTTGCCGACTTGAGATTCGACGTGAAGTCGTTTCGAATGGAAAGAGGAAGGATTATGGCAAGGCAAAAGCATTTTACGTAAGTTGGGGCATAGCCTGTGTATTTGCGCAATTTGCTGAATATCTACTGAACGGTCATAGTCATATCATACAGACAGGAAAAAACAAAAAAGAACGAGAAGAGTCCTTTTCAATTAAAGTTGCTTTTAATTAAATCCAATTTCGTGACTCTGTCTCAAATTGAAACTTTGGATGCGTCCGTTCATGCTGTCATTAATAAGGTTCGTTCAAAAAATATTCACCATGCCTAATATTAAAGTGTAGCTGCAACGAATTTTTCTTGGACACAATTTGTCTGCAACTTTAAACTCTTCTGCAACGTGTGGACATTATTTGACACCTCTTTTCGGTTAAATGCACGCTCTGAAAAGCGGAATTTTCAAAACATTAAATATTGCCCATGGTATTCAGGACAACTGAGGGCGCTGTTGCTGTGATGTCATCCAGGGAAGACAAGTTGCTGTGCATAGGTTTTTCTTTTAGAACCGTAAATCCCACATTAACTCGCTGAAAACATTTCTGAGAACGGGTGAGATGCTTGTTTGTTGCTAGAAACTTACATGAATCACCAAAGAAAAGCCACCTGACGGGAGGCCAGCAAAATCTTGAAAAATTCGACAGTTTGTTTTGTGCACAAACGTATCCAACGTCGAGATTTTCTTCCCGGGATGGCATTACAGTTTTGCTCATGAGTATGCAAATTCCAAATGCCCCAAAACCCAAAAGGTAGCAAAATATCCGTAAAAATGGTGAAACAAGAATAAAACCTGTGGTTAAGTGAGACACAAAAATGTATTTGGGAAGTTTGGGAAGTAAAATTGCATTGCAGCTATACCCTTAATGGTACATGTTTATTAAAACCACATGTTATATTAAACAGTCTTTTATTGTTGAATTTATTCATCGAAATTTAGGACATAACCGTGCAAAGTCCCACAGCCCATGAAGTGTATCATGGATCAAGTGTACTAACATACAGGCGTTATGTTTCAAATAATCCGATACTGAAGTGGTTTTTGTTTTAGTACCCTTCGTTATTAACATCATCACGTCTGCACCCCCCCCCCCCCCGAAGCGTGAGGCGGAATGCACGCGTCCTGATTGATGTCCGTTGCCGATACAGTAACTCTAATCACAAGCACGCTTGCTGGCTTCTCGCCCGACTTATCGACTGGGTATCATTTGCACAGTTTGCGGCTGACTCCTGCATCAATGCAGTGCGAAAAATTATCCAACAAAGCAACACCCGTCCATCCTCCGAACCACCCAAAAACAGGTACTTGCCGAGAAAAGATGCTTGGCGCGGGAAAGAGTCACCCGAGCGTATCATTGGGATGTCGCATTGGCATGCTGCATGATTTCCAGCGGACGATGAGAGACGGTATCTCCATCCGATAAAAAGGTTCAAGCCCTTGCTGACGATATAATTACATGTGAATTCAGTTCAACTCTGACGCACTCACGAGAGATATGCAAACATAGCCAGGCCCCACTAAGCGCTACAGTGTTCCTTTGAAGTTGTGCCCGAGAATTTTCAGTTCGAATAAATCGAGTCAAAAGCATCCTGATAAAATCATCCTTATCAACCTGTGCCCAGTCATGCTGTGTTTATATAGGAATCTCTGTGCTGTAGAGGTTTGCCATGTAATTGTTATGAAGTTTGTTATCTATCGGTTGGGAAATATTCCTTACTGTAATGTTTGACAGTTCTGCCAATGATGAAAGATTATTAGGGAAACAGGACTTTTCAATTTCGTACGACCCTTCCCAATTTTCTTGTTTTCTGATGATTGAATACTTTTTGATTGGAACTTAAAGGCGATACAGGCCTTCATCTTTTAAAAATGTGCACTAGTTTGATTTGTTATCGTATTAAAAACGCTTGGAATAAACGTAAATCAATATCGAAACGTATGTGCGAATAAATATTTAATCTGTAAGTTCATTGTACTTTGAGACACGTGTAAGACTGCGTATACATATGAATTCCAGCTATTTTCCTTTTACACGTATTACGTCACATTAAATCAGCCTTCACCCCAGGAAAAAAGGTGTTTGAGAAAAATTGCTAAATTAAGCAGCAAAAATTATTTCGGTAAGTCCACATACACCCTTCTGTATTTCACAAAGCACTGAGCTGTATGAAAACATGAGTTGCGGCGTGCCCGCGTATGCCCGCAGAGAATGAAGAATGCGCATTGCCTGACCAACAGAGCGTGAACGAATATTACTATTTGGCTGCCCGACTAACCGTGAAGAAAAATAAGGCGACCCAATTGCGGGTCTTCTGGAGCCTTGGTGTATAATTAGTGGGCAAGGAAAAGGACACGGCCAAGCCCCGGGATAGGTGGATATTTAGCAGCCAGCTGAATGTCCAATAAAGAACTTCAACGGACAAACCGCCGCTCCGGTCGCCCTCATCACTGTATGTCATCCATTTCTAACTGGAAGCATTGCGCCATTTCTGCGCACACGCTGCTGACCTTTGGGATTTTGGAACAATGCACTTTCCCCCCTCCTTTAAAGAAACTGGAGTGTGCAGTGTCACCTAGGATTTTCTTGATGATTAAGACTCCGACGAAGACTTTCTTTTCGATTAGAGGGCTCAGTCCAAAGCACATGTACATGTAACACTACAAGAAATAAAGAGCTAACATTGCGAGTCTTAAAAGGACCTGGAGTATATAGATGGTATATCCATAGCTATAAGAACACAGCACTTAAATCATTTTTTTCAAAGACGCGTCAACAAAATATCATGGATTGCAGCTGATTTAAAATAAATACTTTGCGTATGAGCTAGATATTTACAACCAAAGGTTGCCTGATGCATATTCTCAATTAGGCCTATGCAGGGTTTCCCTGCCTATTCAAGTGTGACGCAGCCCATCTCACTGATTTTAGTGACCACCTGGGGCTTTTCTGGTGAATTTACCACCCCACACTTAAAATAGACAAAGATGGAAGGAAAAAGGAAAATAACATAGATATTTGAAAGAAGATCAGCTTCAAATCGTTCAGAGAGTTAAAAGAGGGACACAGAATACAAGAGCGACTTATTTTAGAGATGAAATTTACAGTAAATATTCTGTTATACGGTATAAAATAATTTTAGGCCTTTTTGAAAACACTGGCTTTTGTTTTAAATGCCAAAATTTCGGCAAACTTTGTTTGACCGCCTCAAACATATCAGAACCCCAGGGGAAAGCCCGGGCCTGTGCTATTTTTGGAGACACGTTGTGGTCAAATAACACGAAAGCCTAGGTACAGATTCGACATCGCGAGATATTTTAGTGTCTCCCAAACTTTTTCGTACCAAATTTTATTTCGTTGTTTTCGCTTGGTAGTTTGGGTCATGCGAGATGATGAATCGTATGAAGTTTGGTTGGGATATGCGTTCAAGGGCGTCAAGGTTTGTACACGAGCCTATGGGAATGTCTCCCTAACGTTTCATTTCTGGATGGTAATTTGTTGCACCGGCACTTATTTGATGTCTAGTCTTAAAGTTTATTTTGTCACAGATATACTAATCGAGTATTCATTGAGGTTTTCATTGATAAGTCGGAATGTGAATTTCAGATGGGCGAGCTGAAAATTATATCAGGGTTTTTGTAAGCATTTGGTGCATTTGCTATTTCTGTGCATTTGTGAAAAAAAAGATGTCAATTTTTAATTTTCACGTTATAAGTTCTTCTGACAGAAAGAGATCAAATCAAAATATGCTGCTTGTGGCATTACACTGATAGTGCACTGATATATCGGGAAATCCCACTTCTCTGAAGACACAGCCATTCAATCAGTCTCGGACCATGTGATACGGAGCACCTTGTGCCAGAAACAACATACCCTAGAAGGCTTCGATGAGGAACCTGTTGTGTTACTCGTACGCATCATCTGGCCATATCCATTGCCTTGCGGCATGTACGAATGACGCATAGATTGTGAATAAATGATCAACTTATTTCGCTCAAAGCATTTTTAAGCAGATGTCACAGATACAAATTTGAATCAATGTATCATTCTCATGTATTAGCAATTATATTTATAGACATACGTTTTAATCACATTATTTGCATGGGCGGCACAGTCACTTGAATTTTCATCGTTAAGTTTCATTAACGAAGACTCCAGAATTTGAACTTGCCGTACAAAATATGTGCATGAATTTTTTTCTCAAAGGGCCTGGTAAATGTGATTTGTCTCCGAAGGCCTCGACTTGTGCTACTGACCGATCTGTAACCCCAGGCCCGGCGTTACAAATGTTTGAAGGAAGATTTATCAGTTTGGCTGACCGTCACGGTTCGCAAACCCAGACAGACTAACAGCGATCCTAAAATGAACTTTACATATTCACGGACGACAGGCGTATAATTTGCCGTTGTGGTTTTCCCAGTTGGGAAGAAATGGCTCCCGTACTCCCAAGCCGAACACAGTTGGCAGCATTTCGAGACGATGTGTACTTTATTTTCATAGAAAAGATAATTCATCTCAAATTCTAATCTGTAAATCTTTGCTAATTAATGTTATTATTAAGATTGAACGTAAATTCATCAATTTCGTTAACATAACTAAAATGCTTTGATGTGCACACATTGCTCCGAAAGCTTTAAAAAATCATAAACTAGCCAGCGATTGCAGCGTCAATGAGCTTTTTAGGAGGCTAAAACAATTTGGTTTCTCAGCTATGTTGAACCTCAACACACGGTGATGGTAAAAGTTGGGACGATTGATCTTGCTATAAAGAACCAAAATGACGTCTCGTCTACCAATTGTTTGGTACGTGAAATACTGCTAAGGCTTTGTATTCCTCTTTGGATATAATTATGAAAGATTAGTTTTTATTTAGCTGTAGTCAAAGAAGTGGGGGTCATTTAGGCTGCCAGTTTCATTTCAGTGTACTTAATGATGTAAAACATAGGTAATGTGAGAATGTTCCAGCGCAGTGTCTTGTGAATATGTTAATAAGGCGTTGTGGCTATGTTGATATGGCGTTGTGCGTTCATACCTCAATGTTTTACTAACTTCAGAATAAAAGATTCGCTGCATGCTTACAATATCATAGAACGAACCAACTATATGGAATAAAAATTCTTGTTTTGAGTAGGCACTAAAATCTAGCAACTTTGCACCCGTGTTTGACTTTATTCCGTTAGCCCCAACCTGTCTGCAAATAAGATATTGCACATGTATTGGTCAGACTTTTGTCCCCTTTTGTTGCAAATAAAAACCAGCTTCGCTCCCATACACTTTCGGACATTGGAGGGGTTATCCCGAAGTGACATGTCCTCAGCTGTGTTCTGCTAAGCAGCAGTGTCACACAACACATGCCCTATTTCATATCTCTTGGAAGTGGATCGAAACGCTTCTCGAAATGCGGGTCCTGTCACATAGCAAATCGAGTGCATTTTGTTAACGTTTCACTTCCTTTAAGTGTATTTGGTGAATAAGCCGTTCATTTCTTAACCTAAGGATATTTATGCACTGACACTTATGTTGCAGAGGGGCTCAGGCATTGTGTGCACACAATGCCACACATATCTGAAGTGATACGTTTGATATCAAGCGTTGATGTACCATTAATCATGTTTTTCGGGGTGATACTTCATTGTGACTGGTACACTGTAGACTTGGCACTGTCATTGCAGTGATACACATTTCATTGGGTTTTTTGTGGATTAGCTTTTAATCCTCGTGACGTTTCACGGTTGTGGGTTTTATAGAACTGGCGGCTTCTTTTTAGCCACTTCGTCTTAAATAAATGATTTAAATTGCGACGTATTGGCTCCGTTCAAAACAACCGTTTTAATTGCATTGATTTATGACTTCAAGTGAATTCAACCAGAGCAAGATGTAGTTGGCATTGAAAGCCAGGTACATGTACGTGCAGATCTTTAATGTTCTCCAGTGCGAAACTTGGCAGCGTTTTCAGCCGCATATGTAATGCTGTAAAAGCATAAACTCTCGGCATCATTGTTTATCTGAGGAGTGTCACTTTAATGAGAGTACTTAGATGTCAAAGACTGGAAGTCTGAAAGCTAGACTCACATATGTAAACATGCCTAAATAATGCGCGCTTATAACACGCGAAGTACTATAAAATAATGCTCAATCGTGAAAAGTGTCCGTCGAATTTAGGGACAGCACAACTTGTGGACACTTCAGGATTCGTTCAGATATAGGCAAGTATAGATATTTGAAGTCATATAGTCATCGTGTGCGTACACTACATTATTTGCCTATAAGTCCCATAACGTGTGCATAGGCATACCGGTCCACAATGGAGCTCCATGTACCCTTCAATCCTTGATGGTGTTGACTCATATTGAAACACCGTTAATTGGCATTGGGCTCTATGGCGTACATTTTTTTCCTTTGATGCCCAATCGGCTTCGATCCTTCGCGGTGATGGTCTTGTAGTGAAACACAAGACGACCTTCAATTACGGAGGTAAAAGGGTAATCAAATCAACCTTCAATTAGCGGGAAAGGAAAAACAAAACTACGCTAAACGCCCCATTGATCATTATTGTACCTGGTAACCGAATGGAACTGAGACTATCTGAACGAACGCTTTTGTGGATGTGTGGGAAGAACTGACAGACAAAATAACGTCGAATCTGATAGCAAAGAGATAATTTTTTAATCTCTTGACTCAAGCTTTAAAATTGCAGTAAGCGTAGTCCATGACCGCGTAAAAAATTAGCAGTAGCGCATGAACGCTGCCATTAATCATTAAAGAAAATATGTGACTTGAATAGGCCTAATGTGGATGAAGGAAGCGAACGTGAAATGCCTGTATTCAGTACGTATTATTGAGATCAACTGTGTTAGTAAACCGATGCAACTATTCCCTTCTTCTCCACAGTGTTCTGGCGCACCTGTTGGTGTTATTCGGTATCTATGACTCCAAACGTTTCCCCACACGGAAAAAGACATTTCTGTCAGCGTGCACCTGCGGCGCAGCCGGTGCGTTTGTTGCCCACAAACTCTTGGGGTAGGAGGGCGTCGTCGCAAGCTATATCGACTGATTGATGCACCAATTCCCGGTCTGACATTTTAATTCGGAAGAATTCTCGGCGACACTTTGGAAATTGTTACACATGATGCCTGGTGACAAGACCTGGTCTTCAATGATTACCGCGGACAGCAGACTTTTACACCACGGGCCTTTTCGGGTACAACCAGGGCACGATTTGTATCACACTGAGGGAAATGGTGAGCACCATTTCATGTAAAACATAATGGATTTATCTCCCCAAATTCTTGAAGAAGATATCAGTTTAACGACTGTTGCGTTCGCCTGTTTTTCACGACGACTGCTTCTTGAAACGAGAAGCTCCTGAATAAGGTTAACCTTTAAGGATAATGTTTTGTGGCCGATACGCTGTGGATTACAGTGGCACCATCAGATAGTCTTCTTCGGATGTCTGTGTGAAACTGGACTTCACTCTATACACTTAGACAAGACTGTCATCGGAAGCATGCCCGCAACCGAGGTCCGAGGTTGATTCACGAACGTAGGCTACGTTAAATCGTTTAGTTACATTTTGTTGACATTTGTTTGGAGAAATTTAAAGAAAAAAATAGTAAGTAAAAAGTAATGAACACGGGCAAGGACTGTCATGGATTAAACAAACTACCATAAAAATGTGTTTATCTCGAATTTGTTAACATTGAGCTAGCTAGTGCCTGCGTCTTGCAGTTGGTGGCCCGGGCATGTGCATGGGTCATCCGGGCATGTGCATGGGTCATTGACTCAGGTCTTTCCAATATCGGACATTCACAGCGGTTTCACCACCGTCACGACCGCACCAACCTCATCATCATCATTAAAATTACAATATCTGCTGCTGTTCTACCGATCAATGTTATATACAATACAAGTACAATTTACTGTCTTTTCAGATCCGAGGACATTTTTCTCTCTGAGGGTAGCGTCATTCATGTTTAGTTAATACCAAAGGCTGGGATTTACGTTTCCAAAAGTTTCATTTATAGACAGAATGAGAAGCCATTACATGTACCGTGTTGGCACCACACTCGCATTCAGTTGGCACGCGCGCCTTTAATGCCTGGGACCAATGGGATGTAGCGACTTGCCATAGTCAGGTTCCTTGCCCAAAGATTCCCTGACGACTCTTGATAACAAATCTTACGCCAGGCATCACCCACAGATGTAAATAGATATGACGCAAGTTTAAGGTGTCACAAATTGAGAGCTCGGGTGTTTTCGATTTCATTACAGTGGTGCACCCTGTATGTGTGAGCATCATATTCTGCGTTTCGCCTGGCATTGATTTCGGCCAAGGCGACCTTCGATATTTCATTTTAAATTCAGATACAGTAGGATTAATAGCTGCCTTTAGGTTACGGCAGTTTACGTTCAACAGTTGGCCTATACCCACCCGGTTGGGAATAATCGAACATCAACGGTACCATCCGAACAACCGAACATAGACGGGACGACTCCGTAATATTTTGGCTATTTCCGGAAAACTGGAGGAATTCCTCCAGTTTTGGTCACGTGGACATCGGGTGATACCGGACTCTTCAATTGGTAGAGTAGTCAGAATCATCGGGTCGGGGATCCAGACTACGATTTGCACGCGCGTCCAAGAACGCGCGCGAGTATGGTGCCATCGCATGCGTCCTTAGAGTACCGAGGATACGTCACGCGCACTTACACTACTCCAAAAAGTTAATGACCTCTTTTTATTTTGTGTATAGTTTTTTTTACATGAGATATTCAAATGCTCAAAATGTGCATTTGATGCTTTGAAACATGTTTGAATTTTTTATTCCAATGAGAACACCATCTAGACAAACAAAAAAATGAAAGAATTAGATCCCAGTCATTGCTCAGAAAAAATTAAGTTAAGAAAAACGTGGTCCTTAACTTTTTTGAGCAGTATGTTATGTGTGTCAAAGGCACGAGAACCAGCGCACCAACACGCGCGTGTACTCCATTTGTTTGCACTAAGTTTTGGTTCACATGACTTCACGCTTCGGTACTCCACAGAGTGCCGAAATGTGACGTAATTTGAACCAGGAAGTGTTGTTCAAACGAATGGAAAACTCGCGCGGGTTGGTTTATAACGCGCTAGTTCTCGTGCTTATGCCTTTTACACACATATTGTGCGCGTGACGTATTCACTTCAGTACTCATTTCAGTATAGTGTGATATAGTGTGATTCGACAATCAGCACTAGAGGCCATTACTGCAGCAGCACAACGCTCGCGGACAGGTGGTACGCGCGCGTTACATGCCTCTTCGAATAATTGGGTGTCGTGATTTGCTGAGGAAGGGGTGCGTGAGTGCGATGCCACCGCAGTTATGGCGTCTAATCAGATAAGTCTAATCCGGCGACTAGAACCAGAAGCCATTACTACAGGGCCATCCTGTTCGCATGCGGGCTGTACGCACGTGGTACATGTCTCTCAGACCAATAGAGTGTTGTAAAGCCTGGTTTCTATATCGACGTAAGAAACGCAGAGAACAACGCAATCAAGACGCAAACTGCAACGCAGACATATGGAAACGCGCCAAACGGAGGTGTCGCCGACAATGCAGACGCACACAAACCCGCGTGCGAACGATCGACATGTCTGCGTCGAGTAGCCGTGGTATCCTCATACAAACATGCATGCTGGCATGACCGGCGTGCAACGATGTCCCTCTCGCTTAATAGGTCCACGAATTTTGCCCATTTTCTTTTTAATGCGTAAATATCACATCCCCGTGATCAACTAAATAGCTGACTGTCAATGAAATGCATGGAACTGGAGTTGACGTTTGGCACCATGAGGGGTACAGTCAATCTAAAAGCACATTTTCTGCAAAAATCACGGACTTTCGGACGCCATCTAGTTTTAATTTTCAGGTGAAATGACGTCATGCACCGTCTCTGTCGTTCGTGTCTACGTCTGCACGTCTTGCTTTGCGTATGCGTTACAAACGACAATATGGAAACCAGGCTTTACTTGAAATACACGCACACACTTAAGTTAAGTCTCGTGCATGAGTGTGATGGCCCCTAAGGAATGGTGTCTCCTCAGATTTGTCTATATGTTTTAATATGGAGTATGATGTATGTGTTGGTCTATCATCCTGATCATTCTTTTGACGCTGACCCCGAATGCAGCTAACACGATACACAAGAAAACTTGTAAGTTCCTTCTTAACCGCGCCATTACACTTCGTGTCAAAGGCGTACACAGCAAACTCTATCAAAAGTCTATTCCCGCCTCCTCCATCCGGGGAGACAACGCACTCAGGCGAACGGAAAGGCATTTTGCCTTTCGCATTGGCAAACTTTTCAAAGCTCATTAAGTTCCATCGATAGTTCACTCTGTGTACCTTTCAGAACAGTGTTCATAACCTGGTCCTGAGGCCAATATAATGGTTCTCCCTTTGAAAGACACTACGAAGAAAGGTCTCATATCCCAACAAAAGCTGCAGTACACACGAACTGCAGATAGCGATTATTACACCCAGTTCATATCTATATACAGATGCAGCTTCTTAGTTATTAATTTTTTTGGAAGACTTATATTAATTTAGCCAGGGGCAGTCAAGTCTGGCATCCTCTTCTTCACGCAAATAGCTGGTCATCCTTTATGGCGCCGGCGGCTAGCCACCAATTATTCTTTATTTGAGTAAAACACAGAACAGTGAGAATACGTCATTTATCTTGGACTAGGGGCCTGCCCGGGGCATTGTGCAGCACGCATGAGCCGTGGACGTAAGACGGATTTATGGATTTTAGCTTCGTCCGACATACACGATGTAATACGCGCGTGTTCCGAGCAGACGGCCGTGCTTTACCTGTGTCATTGAGTTATCCAGTATGTTTGACATTAACCGAACGTTCGTTTAATTTGCATACGTCCGGTGCTGGTGCGATGTCCTAATGGATACTGTGTTGTTTTATCGTGCTTGTTTAGTAGTCGGCTTGTTTCAACGTTGAGGTAGTTATTCATCATCAGAAATGGCAGGGTGTGATCAAGTCTGTCTTTATCATTTCAAGTCCTTCCGGTGGCAGATTTTGAGAGTAGGGCCTGTTTACCATAATGAATTGTATTTTTTTTGTGCCCGACGTAGCACTCTCACAAGTGGAGTGGAAGTTACAGTGATGTATACCTGGCGAAATCCTTTTTCGGGATGCAAGTACGCAATTCAGAACATTTGATAAGATATTGCATTTTTATGTGAAAAACAACAGAAGTTACTTAATTACGCTGGGTTTCATGAGACAGTGCGCTGTACAACCGACCCCTTTTTAGCATTAATGTCAAGAAAATACTTTGACATTGGTAGAGTGGCTTTGGTATGAATGATTCACACATTTCCCTTGAAATTGTATTTTTAAATCACGAAAACGTTGTCGAATAATAGATGCATCCACCAAGGTAGCTAGGAACATACATATATAGTATTCGGTAAACCTATTTGCCAATACTGACTCCACTTTAGCCAGCAATACAAGTTATATGAAATTAGAATACCTGTGAATTGTGATGAAAGTGTACTTACACCAAGAGTGGTTTTTTTTATACTGTGGACATATTTTCATGAATATTTGCATAATATAGTGTTGCTTTTGCTGGTACACATTTACTGTAAGTTACCGAAAAATGAATGTGGTCGTACTTGTTGCTTTAGATACTTCACAATATATTTATTTTTTTGATCTTTCTCATTACAGAAACCATTTACCTCAATAACGTTTGCAAGTTAACATTTAGTTGAAAAAGGGACCAGAACACTATACGTTTCTGAATGCACTATAGACTCGGTAAGGTCAGTGTAGTATCATTGTGAGACATTTCAGAAGTGAAAGTGGTTTAACGCATGCTTTGATATTTGTCCTCTTTCCTGAAGAGGCTGTGTACATTTAACCTTTCTCCTTCATCTTTATGAAATAAAAACACGCGGAGGGATAACCCGAAGATGTGATTAAGTGAAGATGAAAATTTTGACTCTGCCGGAGTTTGAGTGCGCTATTTACAACCCAGATTGTTTCCCTGTTATTACGCTCTGTGTGTTACTCCATAGGCCTATTGCATTCTACGAGCTCGAGATTAATCGTGTCTGCATTGATCACACGATTTGTCCATGAGTCGTTTTCAATATAAATAAATTTTAAAAAAATCGATACAGGAAAAACTAAGGGCATGAAGTGTCTTTGAGAGACTTAAAAGAAATGCGACACTCCATCATTTATCCCCTCTGATGCTATTTTAAGTAACTATTGAGGACGTCTGTGGTATGACAATTTTGATATCAACTGAAGACATATTTCGTGTTTTCCAAGGGTCTTTATTCCTGTTTGCTCGGTAACGCACACCCTTGCACTGAGCCAGCCAGAGAAATACAAGCACGGACCTAAGTCTGTTTGCAAATTTGTAAGTTACATGACACCAGGCGCTGAGAATCTCCGTTTCAGATATCGGGCTTCCTCTTAGTTCAGACATATTGCTAGATTATTGTGCCCGTATAATGTATCTGTATTCCCCTCCATTATTGGACCATGAAGCCCTGCAGGTTCTGGCTTTCGAGATGGTCGAGTCGCGACATATACGTATGAAATGGAGACGGGCTGCGTCATCAAGTTTACCGTTTCACTGCAGCGTTCTTGGTTCTCCTGGGAGGTTCCGTCTCAGTAACCTTTCACTCGAGGTCCCTTTGAAAAGACATTGATAAATGAAAAAAATCAATCAACATTTGCATCTTCATTAAAATTACTTCATTCGTGGTACTCTCCTCTATACCAAAGCTGGGCATGCGCACATCTATCTCATGCCTAGGCACCATCACGTGAAAGTTTCCATAGCTACCCCGACGAAATTGAAAGCAGGTTACACTGTCTCAGCTTCACATTTTGGGATTTTTTTGAAATGGCGCAAGTGCAGTCTTCAGAATTCAAGCTGTTTGTCACGACTTGCCTAAGAAGCAAGAAAACTCTTACCTACGGAGGTACTCTTGCTATCATTTAGACGCACCTTGGGGCGTCATGTTCGCTATTCAGTTACCCTTTCGTGGCGCAACTCAGAGTCGGTTGACCCCTAAGCAATTAAGCTTTTGAGTTCATTCATTTGCTGCAGTACCAAACGACGGCGCAATATAACGTGTAGAATTTGCATTCAGTCTGAACTCTGTCCTGTCCATGGTGCTAGTTGATCATTACTGTGCCTGCAACCTTTCTGCGTGACCATGTTTCCTAGATCTATTCCCGTACATCGCCACTACATCCTCAGGGTAATATCAACAGAAATGAAAACAGTACCCTGCATACCCCCTTTTGTTCACCGTAAATGAGGTAGGCCGAAATAAACTAGACAGACATAACACAGCACACTTTGTGCTTCTCATATTCCCTTCTACTATACACTTAATCGGATGATTCGGTTTTTCCTTTGATATTAGTGACCAGAGGCCATTTTGGATGGACTCTGCGCTGTGGTCTTGAAGTCGAAGGGACAGATTTGACTGCAAGATTTTGTGGACTTACTTTTGACGCGGGGCACACTTTGATGTCCATAGTGTCCCGCATTCCTGTCAGTAGCGTCCTATATACTAACGATGTGGACTCAAGAAGAGGAGACGGTCCAGGTTCCATCTCCCATAGCAAGCTGAACTCCTTGTGCAAAACTTCCACGAAAAGTGATGGACAATATAAAAGGGAAAATATGTTACCATCAGTCCACGAAGTTGACAGACGGGGTCTTGTCTCGTAGTCCGCATAATAGTACGTTGCTTATTTAGGCCTATGTACCCTTATAAAATTGGCCAAATTGTCAATTTTTGTCCAGTATGACTTACCATAGCATAACTTGAATCAATATTTTCAGAAAATAAAGGGAATCCTGACATTCTCAATTTAGGCGACTGAATTTAGAGGTGAGATTGATGATGATGAAATTGACGTTTTTTTGCAAATAAAGCTGTTTCCTTTTAAAAATTTCCTGATATGTAATGGTGTGAGGTGATTCCGGTGCAGTTATCATTGCTAGCTGTTAGTGATGTCACCAACGATGTGAAAACTGAATTTCTGAAACGACCCTCTCCTGTTCCTGTGACAACAACTACACGCAAGGTGATTTCTCATCGCAGAAGTGTTAAAATCTTAAACCATGCCTGGAAATAGTTGAGGCAGTTCGCACTCAGTTAAGAAAATAAAGTTCACCCTCTCGGTCAACATAGCCTAATACGCCACTCTTTCTTCGAAAAGGGTACAACGTGTGACTATAAGGGTATATTTAGTACGCTTGACAAAAGTCAGTGTGTAGTACTTACAAGGTATGGCCCATGGACTCGTAGAATATCAACCCTTCTTCATGATTGTAAGCACAGTGTTGCTCAGTGAAAAAAAATGAAACTGCAGCACCATCAGAATGTACTATAACGTAAGTACATGTACATGTACAAGTAGTTACGTACGATCGGTTGTTTCAGCTAAATTTTCGAGTACATGTAAATGCTTTGTTAATAAGTACTTCTTATATCGTAAAATAGCGGTTAGAATTACAAATCTATATGCTCTTTTGATATGCACCAACTAGTTGTTTTCGAACCACGGTGGCCCTTTTTGTATTTTTGAATTTTTTTCACCAGCTGAGACGAAATGGATCTACCATTGCTATAGTAATACTAGACAGACGACATTCTGTAAATGCGATTGGAATTCAAATGATGTGCGTCTATCAAATTTGAGTATTTGAAAAGCGTTCGCTTTGATGCGCCCGCCCCCTGTCCATAATGCCATATGCTCAGCAAAGAGGATACATCGTGGCTTATGTCTCGGTTCTACCGGCAAGACCTACGTGCAGTATGTCCGTGCTGACCAATTTATGGCTGTTGGTAAAAGATTTGAAGGTACTTGTTCCACCAGAGGAAGAGAGTACGGACTCTCGAGTAACATAATACCGCAGTACTAACTACTTGAGCGAAGAACCGCCCTCTGGACATGTTTAAGGGTGTGGATTTCACCCCAGAATTCCTTCAATTTGAGATGTGTTTACGAACAAACTCAGCGGAAGTTTATCGATAGGTGTAATCCACAGAGAAACAGGTTAGCGTTTGTTTGCGCGATGGTGTTTATTGAATTTCCAGTTTCACTGGAGTGTTTGGGAGTGCTTACCGCATGTCCCGCCTCCACACACTCGTAGTCCAGATGTGGAGTTTTGGTGTGCAATTATTTAAAAGCTAGGGCCTATCTGTTCCAGTTCAAGACATTGCTTTTTGGGATGAGTGATTTACATCTGCCTGTCGGGTCGGCGAGGAAAGCTTTGGTCTTGTCTAGAGATTCTCTGAAATTTGGAAGAAGTAAGCAGGATAAAAAAATTCGGTTGCTATGGACTTGATGGTTTGAGCTATGCATGATGTAGTGTCAGTGAATAAGCAGTCATGGGATGGATGAAGATCTGTTTTCGAAAATGTAACCCCCCCATCAGGTGACCCCACCCCACTGATGATTCTGGCTCTACCACAGTTGAATTTTTCGAGAGAATTCAGCAAGTTTGGCACTGACCACGAATGCCAGGAATCGTCACGGAGGGTTGTCTGGTATGGCGGCCGGGGAACAGGGGTCAACAAATGCGTCGGACGCAGTGAGAAGCCAACAAACGTGTTGCGTCCAGCTGCGTGTGCATGTCGTTAACCGGATTCGAGGGATGACTTGGATGCGTTCGCTCGCATGTGTCAGCACGCAGCCCTCTTTGATTGGGGTTAAACGGCCAGGTCGTTAAAAATGCGATGAAATATCGTGGTAGAATTCGGAGCGTGCACGTATGTGAAATGAATGCGAATTTGCCACATTTAAACACTGTGTTTATTTTCAGTGTTAATGTGTCATGGATGATGTGTCTTGTCCCAGTTTGAGATTGCAAATAGTGATTCACGATGCAGATTATGTCTCGTTATTTGTAATTGATACAAGTGAACAAGGACAAGATGACCGATCATTTTGCAACGAAATAACAAAGAAATGATACCAGCATTTTTTAACCATGAAAGACTGGAAAAGGTCGTCGGTGCGCTTGCAAGTTGCAGTTCATGGAACTCTATAAGATGATGGATTAGGTCCCGGAATATAGCCAGTACTGCCATCTATATCGGCTTACGGAAGACTAATTTCTAAGCAAATGAACGCGAAACGGGGACCTAATGTTGACACAAAGGAAACGGCTAAAGCGACGGCAAACCCACAAGTTCGCTTGAACAAACTGGTTGAATTTCTTTTTTTTT
Source organism: Acanthaster planci (assembly GCF_001949145.1). The sequence continues at coordinate 873,408 of NW_019091389.1, read as the reverse complement.
TTTCATGCCTTACACGCATATGGGCATATTAGCGGGTTAAATGCACATTTTTATGGAGGCTTTAGTAGAAGTGACATCGCGAGACGACTTTCCCTCGTCTTAATCTGAGCAGGCACGAGTGCGTGGCTTGACCATTGGTTTCAGTGTCGATTCCTTCAACCCAATTTAAACAGCTTTACTGGAAAGAGGATGCAACTTGGGAGAGACATCCTTTGCGGACGGGCAGAGTGTACTTTGTGTACACAGCACCTTTGTTTGATCAGGAGTATAGGGTTTGTGTACCAGGTGACACGATTTCACCGCCAATCACGCCTTCCTGGGTAGGGGACCCCATTCCGCTGATAATCTTGACAGGTCGGCGTTTCAGAGAAGTTAAGGGCCCGCTTTGTCCTCCTTTGGATGCTTTCATGATCTAATCGCATGTTCTTTTTTTCTTTTCGGCAAAGGTTTTACTGATATAGGCCCTATATTGCCGTTTCTATCGGACAGTAGCTAAAAAATGAGATCTGCAGAGCTGGCTGCAATGCTCTAAGCTTTGTTAGTCTTAATTTAAGTTTTTCTCAACAAGCCCGACACTGTCTTCAACGTAAATTCTTTAGAAATTCACGGAACTTTTTCTTAAATAACACGTGCGATTTGCACTGTAGAAAGTGTCTCCAGGCGTCGTTTTCAATATACATGTACTTGTCGGTACTACATAGTCAAAATAAAAATAGTGTTGTCAATGCAATAAAGAAAACAAACCAACAAAATACGTGCAGTAAAATTATAAGCAATAAAGCCCTAATCACATTTGGAACTGATAAATGACTTTAACATGAAAGATTCAATCTCCCAGCATCTTTCGTTCACAGCATCCAATGGCTATCATAACGAGCAGTTAATTTTCCTATAGTAGGAAAATAACTTTTGTTTCAAGTGTTGGGGGGGCGTACCTGTCATCATTGGGGCTATTACCCCTTTTGGCATGGGCACGTGTGAGGAGTATCGCTACGCAATCAACGAACGTGAACATGTGGCGGCGAGCTGAGTTTGACATGCTGGGCCTGGGAGGTTATTGTTGCTGGGGCAAGTGTGCCTAACTGGCGTCTTGCTACTTCAGCCAGTACCACGCTAGTACCCAAGGGGAGTGACACGTGGCCGGCAAGGGTCAGCAAATTAGGCACATGCCAAGCCTTAATTGACAGTGCTGAAAGGGAAATACACATGCGATCTGCGCGTCAAAAAATCCCCTTTGAATTAAGAGTCGCGCACTCAGAATGGAGTATTATGTATTAATATGCATTACAACTTCGAAGAAACGCCTTCAAAATACTCCCATTCACTGATAGTTTTTAAATTTTCTTGTCATTGACAATTACTGTCGATTTTTGTCAGTGCTTTTGTTTAGAGCTGACAACCTTACAGTGCGTTCGCAAATAATTTTTTTCTCTTTTATTTTTTAAATACAAAACACGGTACATTGCTATCAGAAATCTTTTGCTGTCTCAGAACATCCTCAGAACCACCACATATATCAGAGTCAGCTAGCCACCATGCACCTGCAACTAAACATATCCCACAGTGGAGGTTGGTGTAGTTCTTAGAAGAAGCATCCTTCTAACCCTTATCCGCACGACGTGTGGAAAATCATATTAGGACGGCAAGATTGAGAAATGTAAGTGTTAAATAATGCATAGATTGCATAGGGCCTAGGAGAAGTATACCTATTCGGTTTTAGGCTAGTGACGTGGTTTAACCCAATGCTCATACGAAGCAGCTACATGTACGTACATGTATATTAAAGGTACAAATTGTTAAAGAAGAGAAGGTGCTGGCGCGCCTCTGTTTTTCCCCTCTACAAGGAACATCCCCATAATCCGAACGGATGCCGCACAAAGGATTATAAAACGTAATACGAGCGTCTATATGTCTTCAGGCTCCGTCTTATATTAAGCTCCTTTGCCAGTTCCCTGGAAAGATTAGCGTGTATACCTTTGCAAAGACGTGTTACCGAGCGTGGAAGTGTTACATGAGGCGAGGACGCAAGTGTCTTGACCAGATCTCTACACCATACCCTGCCTCACCTCTCCTACCTTGTCTGTTATGTATAAGTTGCAACTTACGACATTACAGACCAGAACTGCATAAAAAGTACACGTCTGGTAGCCATTTATACCGACATTATTACTGAAAATCAGACCCTCATATATATTATGAACTTGATATCTGAAGTGACACAGAATTTTTAAGCCGCGTCTTCCCCCGTTTTATGCTGAGGATATATGAAACACTGTAATGTACTCGTGTTTAGATGTGAACCACATTTTACGTCAAAATCAAAGTAAAGCTATACCTTGTGGAAATATATGGGTAACCAGTATCCATTTAAACTTTTATTCATTTAGCATTTAAACTTATACAAAGGAAGCTCATTTTACCTTTTTTGGTTTGACAATAGGCCGAACTGTCATTTACTCGGCTGTGTTGCTCGGAGCGGATTATGAGATTTTTTCTGGTCGACTTCATTTGAAAAATGCGTGTGTTGTTATGGCTGTATATGTTGATGTTTTGTTCCGAAAATTTATTAATTATTGTCGGCGGTTTGCTTCATAGCACGGGCTTTGAAGAAACTGCCCAGTCGAAGTATCGTTTAGACATCATTTAACCATGCTCCGAGCATAATACAAGATATCACAGGCAACAAATTAGCAGGTGAACGCTCTAGGGTAGTCTTATTATTTTGAAATTTTTGGAGCATTCAAAGGTACCCATTAACCGGCGATTAATACCATCTCCACTGATGCACTTTGGGGCATTTTGAACCAAAAAGGTGGCCGTGATCAACACACTGGAGGCCAGGGAACCCTTCATTTTCACCCTTTTAATACGACCTTTGGACCACAGGCAAGGAAAGTGCAAATGCCAAGCTGCCTTTTGACGTGGGTGAATTTCCTTTTGTCAATATGGGATATTGGCACGGTTGATATGAAAAAGAAAATTAAATCAAGCGCCCGAGAGCTGTTGTTGTCTGTGTGTGGACATTATACATATTGAAAAGGGGGAAATTGTCAATGGGGAAGGGTTTTTAAAAATGGTCAAGATATCGTTCAGTCTTTACTGGATCCAAGGACAACATTTGAGTGAGTCGCCAAAGGTAACGAGTCTACTTGACTCGTAGCCCATCGAGTCGGAAGCCAGACCCTCACACCCACCCACGGGGGGAGATAATCTGGTTTGGTGTTGTTCGTACGACACGCAAAATGCCTCGGTCCATTACATGAATAAGATTTTATTTATAGCTCACCAAGTCGACACTGAAAGACATGAAGTATCTAAGGCTGTTCAGAATTCGTGACCAGCTTCTTGCCAACTGCCAGGTTAAGGTCAGGCATGGGGGCCTTGCACTTTTCTGTTCCTGAGCCACAAATTACCACATTTAATACCGGACAGACACTGTAAAGGCGTGATTCCAAGGATCGTGTTTCGGTGCTCGCTAATATGATTTTATGTACATATTTATCGCGCGCAAGTGGACATTCATTGATGCGCCTGCTTGGAGACACGGGAAAAGCTCTGGTACACGACTATGGCACCCTGGCGAGGATTTAACGTCACGCAACCGTGACTTCTCACCGATACCGCGGGCATAAATTTCACAGAGAGAACTATCACATCCCCGTGAAGAAATTTCCAAGATGACAAGTCTCAGTTTTTTGTTTAGCACCGCAGCGTTGACACACTTGCACAAATGTAGGACGCATCAATGATTTATGCTGAAGAGTCTCGACTCGAACCACAAGCGGCGTTGGATTTGTCGCTTGTGTCATGTTGCAAAGACGTGAAGTCAGTGAGACGTACCCCGCTTCTAGGGTGAGACGTGAAAGCTTGTGGAATTGGCGACAAGACAGCTAAATAATTGCAAATTTAGAGGCGTTAAAAGAGATGTCACGTTATGAGCGATGCTAATTTGAGTGTGCAGCTTCAACGTGGCTGGTTTTAATTGATAAAAGAATTTATCCCAGAATTTCAGAGAAGTTGAAATAAAACGAGACATCAAAATTTTAAGGTGGAAGTAATTGCTGGCTCTCAAATCAAAGGATCGAAACGAAACCATTGTTCAGTGGACCGTGGATTCAGTGGATTTGCTGATCAGCCCCGCCCACCGTAGAAACGGCACAACGACGCCGTTAGCTCTGGTTAAGGTCACGTTAAAGTTACGTGAATGAGAACATGCAAGTGCGCACAATTGTATACACCGTTAGTACGTTCCGTGCGTGTTACGTATGAGTGCGACCGTGCGAGCGCGTGCAACAGACTTCAAAAAGAGTTGATATCGACTTTATTCATGAGTCGGCCATCTCGGTATTGAAAGCGAGGTTAACTCTTTATTTTTGGGACTCAAGGGTTGAAATTAAAGCAACAAAATGACATTTCTTGACAAACTTGTTCCTGTTTACTCTGATTAATAATGTCATGTTGGTGATTAAACATTAAACCTTCGTGTTTTAAGCTAGATTTTGAACACATGAAGGGATAGGCTAAGCAAGTGTGTACCACACACACCAACAGTGTGAACACCAACATATATGAAATATATTCAAGGAACAAGATAAAGAATGGTTCCTCGTAAATAATTTGTATTCTGCCAAAGGCAGTAGATTCAGCTTTCTTTGGAGAGGAAAAATTAAGTAAAGGGGAAAATTGCAATTTCTGTAAGAATGGCTGCGCGCCAAAGTCGCATTTTGAAATCTGGAAGGAGGACTACCGGTATTGGTGGCATTGCAAACAAAATACTACAGAAATACGCGGAGAAGCGACAGCCTGAATGTGTGCTTTGAAGGGGATGGTATCATAGCAGAGAGCAAATGCAGATGCGTAGCTGGGTATGTGAGAATACGTGTACATGCATTTTCAATTGTGCCTATTTATAGATGTAAACAGAATGAATTGAGGCAAAATAAAAGTCAAGAGGAGGCCTATAATACACCGTCAAACACGTCATTGATATTCACACACACAATACATAAAGGCAGGAGGACAAATTAAATATCGCTGTTTGATAATAAAATATCTATCTTGTTTTCTTGTTATTTTCCCCATGAAACGACATTTACATATGTATACAACCAATTTGGGTATTTTCATTTTTGATACAATTATTTATAAAAAAAAAGTTAGCTTCAAAATATAATTTCTATTCTACAACTAGAGACGACAATTTTCACTTCATCATTGGTACAAAGTCAAAAGCACTTCAATCTACAGGTAATGTCCTAGTGACCTGTGTTGTACATATAACACTCCTTGTGCTATTTTTTTTTAGACAAACCATTTCGTTTAATTAAACTTACTTTATTGACTGCAATCATTTTGGGGAAACATAACTCCTTCTCTCTTTGGTTAAGCGAGAAATGTCGTTGAATATTAACTAAGGGACTATTTCGATTCCTACTCTTGCATGAAGCAGTGTCTACCATACATCATCCTTATACTGATTATCTAACAGGTTTTCAGGTACCTGCTCCCATGTACTTACCCTGATATACACGCTGGGACCCTACAAGGAACTGGGCCTGGTGTACAAGCCGGCCACAGCAATGGCACAAACCTCGTGGATGTAAAGTCCGATCACTAGGCCCCTATCTGTGACAGGCTTGATCTGTTCAAAGCCCAAGAAAAACCAGGAAACAACAGCCTGTTCCTTCAAAGGGGACAAAGCAAAGGTAGTGTACTGTTACAACCTTATCGCCTGCACTGTTGACACGGATGTGAAAAAGCCAAACGTCCATATTTTTGAGTGAAAAAATGAACAACAAAACTGTATATATATTGGAGTAAAATTTGAAAAACAAATTTCTACTTTTTAAGGGTAATGAATCTGTTACACTTGAGAAAGTGATCAGCCTGGAGACCTTTTCTGGTAACCCATCTCCCCCCTTGCATGTTTTTTTTATCGCCAATTTATTGTCTTGGTACACCAAAGTGGTACAAGTTAACGTAGAGTTGCTGTTTGGACGTGCTTCTTTTCTTCAACATCTTGATTTTCTTCATCTTGTCAATTTATTATGAACTCAATTGATTGAACATTATTATGATTTTTCCCCACATTTTCATAGTGTGTTTCTGCCTAATTGTCGAGTAATGAGGCAATCAAAAGCCTTAATAAACACCCAACTGAACTTTCCATCTAGATAGAAGTTTTCACTTTCAAACCCACTTTTTTTTAACTCCCTCGCGTATTGGAAAACCTTGATCTACTTTAATTTCATCACCAAGGTCATCTTTTACCATTTTTTTTTTACCATTTTACCATCTTTTTCCATCTTTTACCCGAACAATCCTGAATCCTCCAATTTTAACATGATTTTGCACACACGCTCGGGAGTTAGGTCTTGAAGAAGTTTGACCTATTAGGAAAATTTCTTTGTCAGATATACATGAAGACCCTAGGAAAAGACTTGTCTTAATCATGATAGAGCCACTAGGACCTGTAATGGCCAGTGCTTTCAGAGTGAAGCTAGGTTTAAAGTCCTGGTTGCACTGTGTTTTTATTTCCACAGAAGCTGGCCTTTCAGTTTTAAGTTCATTGCAATTCCAACTACGGAGGGGGGGGTGTCCTACCCCCTCAAACTTCTTTTGGAAATAGAGAAAAGTGATTCTAGTCTATTTTATTTTCCTCCCTTCCAGAAGCGTGTAAAAAGCTCTAACATGTCCCCTCACCCGTCCGAGAAAGGCCGTAAAAAGTTGCACGACATGTTGTCACTTTTTGACTCCTCCCCCAAAAACCCAGTTTATAATTTGTAGGCATGCAGCTACACCAGACGGAAAGCTATTTGATGCAAGACAAACAGGAATCCCGGAGATTGCACAAGTGTCCATATCGTGCAAGAGACATGACTGATGTTGCAGAGGCTGCAGATGAAATTTCCATCTTCTCCATTGGAAAGTCCGGGAATTGTATGAAGCCCAGGAAGACTCATCATTTTTTTTATCGAGTTCCAGGTCGACTGATCATGATGTGACTAAAGTTCTAGGCTATGACTTAGTCCCACAAAGACATTTATGTTGAAAGCATACAGCCACATACATAAAAAAGAAAAGCCACGCTTAGTAAACTGGCTTCTTTCTATGAGCACATCACCTTTTCTGGACAGTACTGAAAATTAAGGAAACTTTACAAATACCAAGTTTAATTTTCTGAAGCAGGTATTTCATCAGGTGTTTGTGTCTTTGATTGGCTTTAATTCCAATAAAAAATTAAATAGGAAAATAAATATTAATTAAGTGACCTTTTCTTTGAATTTCGTTTTACCACATTTCAAACCAGAGTTCATAAATGCATGAGGATGTTTTGATATGATTTTAATACGATTAAACTTCAGTACCTTTTAAAATTTCCCTACAGTCAACCATAACTTGCTTTGGTGTTGCACTTGCCTACATGTATTTGCAGAGTCTCAGTAATTAGGGCTTGGTCGAGACCTGACCTGACCCTTATAAATGACCGTGTTTGATTCTTTTCTAGTCTGGTGTTACACTGAGATTTTTTTGGCTTGGGTACTAGTCCTACAACTACAGTAGTTATTTATGCACTGAAAAAGGTGTGATGCAGTGACAAGAATTTCTGGAGTTCATCCTTTTTGTAACAGCAATATAAGGATCTAAAATGTCATTTAGAAATGCGATTTTCTTACTCTTCTTATGCATTACAATAATTCAATGGCCCTTGGTTCAAAATGTACACCATTGCCTTTTTCTGAAAGAACACAAACGTTATTTTTAGGAAATGGAAACTGTATTAGTTCTATTTGATAATAAAGCATCTAAGAATGCGCATTATGCCTGGCGTTCGCAATTAAATAAAAATCCTACCTTAGGACGCACGTACCTGTCTATCTTGTTTACATTCATGTCTGAATGGGGACGCCCACACGTTTTAATCCATCTCAAGCATTTTCAAGGTTTGATTGTTTGCCTTTGGAAAGGGGAAAACGTGCACTTAAAAATGTATGGGTCCAGATACTTGCTGTCTGTAGCATACATGTGCCGTGGCGGCATATTTAACCGTACAAAGAATCACATGTGATTTCAAAATAATTGACGTGCAGCTTCATCGGGCCCGTTGCATTGGCTTGTGTTGTGTTTTAGAATACGGGTGTGTTTTACCGAGTTTCACCGAGCTAATGGCCAACAACGACCGTTGGCAACCGTTGTGATGTTTTACTGCGGTCAACCGATCAAAAGGAGTCCTGCGGTTGGTCAGTGTTCACATGTCAGTGAAGTACTGATGTCTGTAAAGTACCAGAAAATGATTTGAAATAACAATATAAAAATGCCAAAAAAATTCCAAATGATGTGGTAATAATAATGTACAACTTCACCTCATGGTGAAGAAAAATAAAAATTGTCTTTACCTCTTATTTGGAATTTGTTTTTGAATGCATTTTTTTTCTTCTGGTGCACTGGCGCCACACTGTCAGCTTCATGTGTCGATACTCTCGTCAAGCCCGGACGAGGATGTTGTCGAAGAGAACTTTATGATGTGATGTTGGCCCTGAACACGTGTCTACCCGTCTTGCGTGAGGTGCGAGATCCATTATTAGGGCCAGCACTCGATGTTGATGCGAGTTAATAGTAAAGACCATCGGGGACTCCTGCACGAGAGGTTTTTGACTGCGCTTTTTTTGAGGGGGGAACCATTGTACAGACTGCGTTCGTGACTACTCCAAATTGGCGCAGTTAAAACAAACCTGATCGATGCACCTTGTACAATTATTCATCAAGCACTGCATCGTGTTGCCGTTTAAAATGCACAGATGAACCCGTGTCTCTCCGTTTGCTCGGCGCTGGAAGTGAACGATAAATCCGTGATAAATGGGCCTTTATCTCCTGAACGAGGCCCTTTCCTTGTTGGAGGATATCAAAGAAAAGCCAGAGAATAGTGCAATTTTGTATGATGATGATGAAAAACATGAATATCAAGAGTTTTTGGTGTGCTTTACGGAAAGTATTACATGTTGCACTGGCAACAGGAAACATCATGAAGGCTGGTTGATAGTTATTATTTATACAATAACGACTCGTTTTCCATAATCTGATAAAGCATAATTACAGTTGTCACGATCAGGCCTTTACAGCTTTGGGATCAGTGCCGTGCATACGGCCGAGCTCTCCTGAAGGACACAGTCCTTCACATATGCACTCAGTTTACGGGTTTGGGGTATCCAATTTATCTGTCTTGCGATTCAGTAGATGTCTTTGGAATTGGCGCCAACCTGATTGGTCCAAACGCGTATATGCCCCACATCAACATCGATATGAACGATTCTGTAATGCGTGCAACAGTTTTCCACACCGTACTCATTTAACCCTGCTGCTGGTGACGTGTGGTGTGAAGGCTGTGTACAGTTGGATGCTGCTGGATGCAACGATGGATATTCTTTTCCACATTCCCATGATGGTTTAAAACATAATTAAAAATACCCACCCCATCAGAGTCCAATCAACAAAAACGGCTGATAATTCGTCACCGTTCTCACAAAGTGGCACTAATGTCCAAAAAGGGAATTTTGTCGATTTCCATTTTTACAATATTCTCTTTTAGAGTATCTTTCTTCGTATTCGACTGGCTTTTCATTATTGAAATGCTATGCTATGTTAATTTCATTTTCATGTTCATTAGCAAAAGTAAGATGTCATTCAAGACATTTGCCAAAATTTGAATAGTTCGTTGGCTTACTCAGGTGATTTCTTAATTGTTGTTTCAGTTTGTGGCAATATGCCAACAAGCAAAATGCTCTTGCAACTGTTTTCCTTCTAGTTAATTTGGGGTTCACAATTTGAACAGATCTCACCAAAAAGGAATAGTATCTTCCCGTAATACGATCGTAGAAACAGCGCTCTCATTTGTCAGAAAAAAAAATAAAATTTTAAATGTTTTAAAAATACTTTTCCACGAGAGCAACCTAACAGACCCCGAGAGTTTTCTTACATTTAAAAGGAATAGAAGGTTGTGCAAAGCATGTTTTCAAGTAAACTTCACACCATGCCCTTTTAAGTAAAATGATGGTTTGAGACCGAGCGAACCTTTATTCTTTGAGCCGTTTCTTACAAGGTTTTCATCAAAACCCGTTGGCACGCTAACGTTGGGTTAGTATCATTTAGAATTTTATGACAAAAGTGAATTATTTGTCCATAAATCCTTGGCCTTACCTTGAATTCATTAACGTTAAAACGGGCGCAACTTGTGTAGTTGTATACTAAAATGACATGGTCATGCATGGTTACTGTTTCAATTACCTTATTTGACTTCCAGGCCCTTCAGAGACGCGTTCAGAATTAGATGTTGACCGCGTGTGTAGGGCTTTGGACATTAAATTTTTATTTTATTTTTCTGCTGAAAAGGTCAAGTCGATCGAGGACGACATGAATCAAGAATCGGTCTTAATACGGGTAGGCCTACATGATTTCTGGCCTTGTTATCTGCACGCTGCTTGTGCTTCCGTGACACACGCTTTTTACTATCCGCCCCGAGCTGAAGTGCACCCCCAATCGGCAAAAGAAAGACAGGTTGCAACACGCGGGTTCTTGTAGGCCTACACAAAGACCATACATGCGGGAATTAGTTAAGCGTACTCAGCGCGCTCCGCGTCAAAGGCGCATATAGGCTATATGAGGCGCGCCTATGCGGTAAGCCTAAAAAAAAACCTCAAAACAAAAAACAAAACAAAAAACCGCCCTCTTTTGTTCCGCTCAGAGTGGATAATCTCCTCTGTTGAACAGTATTCGTTACCAATGAATTTGACAGCTTCTGCTGTGTGATTATCGTTTGGTTAATAACATGCATTGCAGAAATTGCTTCAATTTAATTATGTTCGGGTGGATGCGCGATATTATTTTAATGCGTTGAAAGACTCAGTTTATAACAGTGTAACAAACTAAATCCATGAATCCAGTCTTACCGTTTAAAATACAGGGCCACTTAAAAATAAAATTACTGAAAACTTCAGATATCCTCCAATGAAGTTCACAGCCTTGGGCGATCCTTATTTATACTGACCGTAAATATTGCGTTAATAATCTAAAATAAAAGTACCGTTTTACAGCTGGAAAGTGTTTGAAAGTGCATTTGATATGACACCCCAGGCCTGGTGAACATACAATTTTGTTTTGCAACATGCGTAACGCAGAAGCCTCAGTAGTTTAGTAAGCCGAAGTCAATTAGCGATGGTATGCGGTTAATACAGCCCTTTGAGGTGACTCCTTTCAAGACATTTCTTTTCTCGGACGCTACTTGCATATAATTTGGAGTTAAGGAATTTCATCTGGTGTTTGTTGTTTTTTGCTGGTAACTATATCAAAGGGTCGGGACCCTTAGCGTTGATTAACGCATTCAAATTAGCGGATAGTAAGCCTACTATACTGCCTGCGCATAGACATCTTTTTTCCCGTTGAGATAATTTCATTTGCAGCTTAATATGTTGAAGTATGGCGTACGCCGGGCACTGGCGTCAGGGTGGCGGTCATCCTATTAAAAGTTAAATCGAACGTGGTATTTCTAGGCTTTGGGATGTGGACGAACCTGCAAACAGCTCTGTTTATTGGCAACCTTTGTGACACCATGCAAAAACAGGACTTGTCCTACGACTTGAAAAGTTTCAACAGTCCATCCACTCTGAAAGCCCAGGGTGTCGTTTGGGTAGATTTGATTGGTCTGAAGATATGGCTGGAATATGTTGCATTTCATCGAACACTACCTCCTAAGTTTAATATCAGTGTGAATACTTAAGAAGATCAAAATTGAGGACTGGAATTGAGCGAACCATAAGAGTTACGTGTTCCGCGTTCGCACAAACGGTCTCTGCATAGTGCAACTGGGGGTTACTATTCAGAAAGTCGATAGTCATAGGCTTATGACGAAAAAGTAACATTTCCTGCAAAGTAACACTGGCAGTGTTCATTAATCACATGTCAGCATTTGTGACAAGACCGTCAGTTAAATGCCAATGAATGTCGTCAGTACCACCGCATGTATGTGCATAAAGTGCATGTCTCGTTTGACACAATCCATTATTTGCGTATACAGGAACACATAGGCCTGCCCAGAACGTACCTCTCTAAGGTATCATCGACTCACCTGGAAAAATATACTACCGAACAGTTCAAAACTGCACCGTACTTTAAACATATTTTCCAGTGTCTGCAGTAGATTTTGTGACGTGTTGGTTGAAAGTGCTTTTGTCTGTAAAAAGGATGACCAGTAGAAGCTTCACTATTCGGATGAGCGCGAAGTGCTAAATAGGCAACTGTAACTCAATAAATGTGTCAAGCCATAATGATCAAATAATCAACTGCCTACAAGATTGGACACATTGTAATCATTTCACTCGAATATAATTCACACTTAATGTGATTGCATTCCAGTTGTCCACTTAAGTAAAGGCATACTGGATTTTGATCAACCGTATGTCGCGTGGAGGGTTTACCATGTATTGAGATGAAAAAGTGCAATACTGAAATCTCTTTTTGGTACCAATTTGTTTCCTCGTAACAGTTAGAGTGCGCGTTATTGAATACAACAGTCGCTGAGCTATTTGAATGCAGTTTGTAAAAAAAAGTAAACGAGATACTTATTTAGTAAAAATAAATTAGTGAATAGCGTTTTCCAAATACTTTTTTAATTTGAACATGATTGTTCTTATAGAAATGCCAGTCCATGTTAATTTCATTTCTGTAGTTTCATTTCCGTCATCTTTCCACAAACCGGTATGTTATGACAGAAGAATTCAAAGTTACACCGTTGGTATCGATCAGTGTCATTCAAAAGACGCAATAGAGTGGTATTTGCATTGCAAAAATACCATTCGGAATGCACAATTCAGTAACATTTGGGCTGTTTATGTCACTGCATCGTTTAGACTCGTGTTTTTGCAGTGTGGTACGAATCTGCATTCTTGATTTACTTGGTGAGTCGTTCGATTGAATTTGTACTTCTGTATGGTACACCCGTCTGTCATTTGCAAATGCTCTCTTATTACACGTTTTACTGAAAACCACTGAGTGGTACCAGTTGGAAAATGATCCGTTTAAAAATTTAAATGATTTTTTTCCTGATTGCATCAGAACGTATTCAGAACGTATTCTTAATCTTGTTATGTTTTATTTGCTGCGTTTTTGTTTTGTTTTTTTTTAATTCACGCCACCGCTTCTTCTTTACCGTTGACTGTGCCACCGCTTCTTCTTTACCGTTGACTGTGTGCTTAGCATTTGCATTTACTCAAAATTGAACCAGGACACTGGTTTTAAAATGTGCATGTAGGCCTACGCAGCGCATCGATATTTGTTGTTGTATATGCTACCGTCAGTGAAGCGTGTATTTGCGGTAATGAATACTCACTGAAGGGTGATCGAGTTCAGTTGAATCCAGAAATGATTGATTTTTGATTCCCTTTTCTCAGTGTACTGAAATTAACGTCGATTCGAATACAACAGAAACGTTTCGACCAAAGGGTAAGGTAGTTAAAAAAAGGAATCGGGGAATGTTCGAAACATATTCAGCGTTGAGCTCATGCTAGGAACTACAGTGGAAATCCATTTGATTTCTGCTGTTTGCGCAAGCAGATTTGGAATAGTAGAAAAAAAGTTGAAAGGGTTGCTCGATGTGAAAAACGCACATTGTGTTTGATGCAGGCAATTACACATTTAAAATGCAGAAATCTATAGACTCTACAGGCAACCCAAATCCTCTTATATTTGGGCTTATTCTCACTGAAGCCCATAATCTGCCAACTCCAATCCACATGTTTCATTTACAGCACAATGGTAGGCGTCAGCAGCTGCTTTCCCTGACGCACGAGACCGTCTCGGTGCTACTTCATACCCCCTCTCTGGTCCCCCCGGGAGGGGGGTCGCCGTCTCCACCAGTCGATCCCCTGAGTGACTGAAATGAAATCAAGCCACCATTTTTGCCGTCTGGATTTCTATCAGTTCCCGACACTGAATGCCATCTAGCGGAAAGCGACGAGCGCAGATGGGCCCCCGATTCCTCCAGGGAAAATCAATTCATGAGGTGTTTTGCGGCTTTTTGATTTCTCCCTCTAATACTTAGGGTGATTGTTTACTTTCATTTTATTTTCCCCAGTTTTTCAATCAGACTATTTCAGATCCCTAGCCCTGAACCAACAAACTCTCTGCTTCCATGGCTTGTACGCTCTGAGGAAACCGTGGTATGGACAGATGTTCTCTTTATTTCTACCGATCAAAATGCAATCCTATCGGTCACCTGATATCCCGATTGCTTTCTGTCCGCGCATCTTTATTTGTGCAAACGACAGTTCTTGCTTTCCTTTGCCAGAGAAACGATGAAAATGACGTGAAGTTTTTATGGGTTAGACCACTTCGTTTGTCCGTCATATAGTCACGGAAGGCCCGATGGGAAAATAATCTCAGTGCTTTTTCAGACAGACTTCATTTCTAATGGTTCCGGTTGTCATTTTCAGTGGAGATTTTGCGCTGTCTGAATCCTGTTGACTGAATTCAAACCACAATGATATGATTCCTTATATGAAGAGTGACAGTCGTGGATCTGTTTGACGGCACCAGCTCTAACCCAGAATACTTGCTTACTCTTCAAAAGAATTCAGCGGGAAAAGTTTGTACTTCTTTTTCTGGACAAAGTGTGACCACTTGAAGATTTGTTGTCATGTTGTTCAAGGGTATCAAAGAGCCACCGACGTCCCTATTTTTGCAAACTGTGCGCAGTGCCTCTCCCATTTTTGTCTCGTGCGTCAGTGAGCTAGTTCGGTATTCCTTCACTGCATGCTTTAAAATGAACCGCGTCCAAGGTCATTCGGGAATGGCAATACGCGCGCATGCGAGGTCGGCCCTATCAACCATCGACGCCGCAATTATTTGCTGACTCGCACGCGTGCTTTGTTTTCAAATGACCTTACTATATTGAAACACCGAAGTGGCTCATTAGCAGGCATTGATGGAAATCACTAGGTGCACGAATAGTGCCTCAATCTAACCACTTCTTACTCTTCCAGTCCGCTGCCCTACTGAGCCGGATGACCAGCAGATAGGAATATGGCCGTGCCCTGTAATAGGTTTATGAAAGAAGGAAGTGACGATAAATCATTTCGAGTCCAGAAAGGCCATGCGAGGCCAACTGTGACCGTGCCCTGCTGGCCTGGCCTGCCGTGGATTTCCCGGTAGGAAACACTGCCCTGCGCAGCTTGTTCATCTGATGAACCGGGGTTGAAGCCCAGCGATTAATGTTTTTACAGGGTGCACTGGGATGCCCTGGCAAAATATTGCCAAGCTGGAGGACTTTTCATCAGAATATGCCCTGTCTTGTCTCTGATGAGTATAAGCACCTATCGATCTTATACTAATCTGTTTATGTATTTAATACAGTGGACGAGAACATGCTCGTTGCCTTTGCATAGACAGACCACTCTTACATTACATACAATTTCCGTGGGGGGCCAAAGTTGGCTGAAAATTGCACCCTTGGTTGGCGTCAGAGTTTTCCACGTGTCCTTTCCATAATGCTTCTTTAGTAGCCGACCCATCTACACGCTAAACGCACGTCGTACGTATGTGTGCATTTGGGTAGCTTCCAACCTGGCGATATCCGTGTGCGCAGTGTGTCAAACAAGCGAGACTGTAGGGACGAGGTTAAACCCTTACTCGCTTGTAGAAGCTATACTTGAACGTACCCAGTGATTCTAAATCTTGGGATACGCAGTTTCTCCTGACAGACACCATTATGTGTAAGTGTCTGTGAGTTTATGTAGGAGTGTTTCCACCTGTCTAGCATTTGCAACAATGTAAGGGGTACTAAATCAGCAGTTTAGACTGTGAAGTCACTACATTCTTAGGTGGAGGTGGATGAACACTCCCCGTCTTCCTGAAGCTTATCTCTTCCAAAGCTCTCACACGAGCGTCAAATGCTTCAGCTGCTCTCCAAAGCACGAGCCTAAACGTGGAGAAAGGACGCAGTAACATGCACGCAGAGACTCTATCACTCGGTTGCTTTGGCAACCGGTTTGTCAGTTTCCACGGTTCTCTAGGAAGAATTCTGAGCACGAACGTATTCCCGTCATCTTAATGGATGTGCACGATGCGAGGGATTCAAAATGAAATTTTCATCCGTTTGTGAATGTTGTCGGATCTTGAAACGCAGAGCGGGCGAGAGAGATGAACTTTCTGTCGAAATATGAAAAATAAACCTGTCAATGGAAAGGAAAATGTTAAATCAAAGGTCAAGTGCCTAAGTTGTGTTGATTTAAACGTCGGCTAGCAAAGCAGTGTCGTTTGCTGTTGTATAAGTGTTGCCCACTAAAACTTGGCGAGTATTCCCAAGTCGGGTAATTGACCCAGGGGATTGATAGAGCGGTTGTTGCCTTTGAAAGTGGAAAATGGCGAGTTTTTCCTCGCTCTGCAGAACCGTGGACCAGAACATTTCCTCCCATTAACCTTCGACCCCACGGGATGTTTCGGAAGGCCTTTGAGCCTGCGTCTTCTGTCGGGCGTTAATTTCGCGCTGTACCCCATCAATCTTTTGGACATTAAGTAGTTTCTGACCACGGCCATGTCGACATAAAACTCATCGGGATTCATTTTGTGGTGCCATCAATTTCCCTGTCCTTCCATGTCCGTGAGTACACTTTGAATTTCGACCAATTATAGACCGGGTTTGTCAGACGGTTTCATTTTGAAATTAGCAAGCAAATCCTGAAGCCACGATAACCAGTTGTAATTTTGTTCAAGTTATGTAGAGCCCGATGCTTATCATGGGCAACATTATGTATCTCATCTCGGAAGTGTGAACGGTTACCGACTAAGGCTGAATACTAGGGGATAATTACAGTGAGTGTCAGGTACGGGACTAACCTATAGTCAAAATTGTCGTCTTTATGAACAATAACCATGAGTCATTCTATAGCATCTTTTCTTAACAATCGTCCTTGTTTCTGAAACAGGCACGACTTGTAAAGACATGCACAGTGGAATCATTATAATTGATTGACCAGAAAGGCCTGTTTTATCAGCTTCATATACACCGCCATAATCCACCTGTCAAGTTATCAATCATATACGCAGAACTGGCAAAAAACGGATGCCGACAGTACCCCGGGAGACAATTGAGACAACCCAACCCAATCGTCGGTTAAGTGTATACCGAACGTGTTTAGCCTCTTGTTTCGAGTGCGAATGGCAGAAATGAAACACATCGAATTCCAAAAATTGTCCTGTACTTGAACAACATGGAACGCAATATTCAGGCAAGATCAGGTTGGCTGTATTATACATCGAGACCATAGTTGAGACTCGTCACCTGCATTCATTCTGAAATGCCGTTCACTTTTTTTAACGCGGTCCATTTATAAGATAAATGTGTGTGCGCCGCCTTGTCGGTGACAGCGACAAAATATCATTATTTTGAATTTTCCTGTGTGCATTCACATGTTAGTTGTCTTTCTTGACGCCTAAATCACAGCCTACGGTACTCCTGGATGTGATTATGCTTGCTGCCAACTAGAGCACAAAAAAGTGCAGGTTGCCGGGCTCAGCATTGGCTCCTAATCCATTTCGATTTAACACCTCCTTCTCTCCCGTCGGTGCAGCCTGACCAAGGCTGGAGAGCTCCCGGGGTATCTTGCCCCCTCCCTCCCGATCAAAGAGACATAACTGCACTTCTCTTTGCTGTCCCGTTGTAGGGTGTGCGTCAAACACTCGCGGAGACTTCAAAGACTCTGGTCGGCCGGCCTTTTCCTCCTTTTTTGCCCCTTTTCTGCATGTCTGCCAACTGAATAACCCACAGGGAACTGCTTAACGGATGGCTGGCTACACAGATTCTCGCGCTGGGTTGTGTTTTATGGTCAATAAGACTTTAATATTCCCTCCAAAAATCTGCACATTCAGAGAGTTGCCCCAAAGGCACCCTGGTAACGGAACGGTTTCTTGCAGCAGAGAGTGAATTCACCCTTTCCACTGTATTGGTTCAGCTTTCTGGGTCAATTAAATAGGAAACGGCGGTGTTGTTTCTAGAGTGGCGGCGAAATGTTTTTCTAAGACAGTGAGCAGTGTTTTCTCTTCAAGTAATGAAAAAACAGCGGTTGGGTAAAGTCAAGTGAAACTGGCGAGGTATTGGCTCATCTACGTGCGTGTATGTGGCAGTTTGCGGAAAACATCGAAAGGTATGCGTCGATGCAGTGATGACGCAAAGCTCCTGTGCATATCTCCCATGATCTTGGCTTATGTGGTGTCCACCATTAATGCCCGGCATTCATGATAACAAATATTGGA
Organism: Acanthaster planci; assembly: GCF_001949145.1. The sequence continues at coordinate 855,111 of NW_019091389.1, read as the reverse complement.
TCGGTCTGTGCATGATGTATTTACTCAAAAAGCATCCTCCCCAGCTTGTGCCCGAAATCGAGTTTGGGGCGCCATTATGACTTCTATGACGCCAGTCGATTCCACGTTGCAAAACTGAGCATTCGGGGACAGCAGCGTGCGAGCCGTTTTGCAATTTGTCTTGAATGGTTCGTTTGTGATTGTTTGATTGATATGGACGGCGCCCTAACGTTATTACTCGAGACGAACTCGAAATAAGGTTGGAACCGATATCCCGATTTCTTCCCGCCCTCCGGGCAGACTATGGCGACACGCCTCATTTTGAAAAGAAATACGCGAGGTAAAGGAAATGAAACGATAACCAAACGTAGTTTCAATTACCAACAAGGCTTGGTACTTTAAAATAATTTATCATTGAATTGGAAGAATTTCATGTGTTGAAGATTATAGCAAAATACCCAATCGCACTCTGTGCCAGATTTACGAAACGGAATCCATGGAATCTCAGTTTTTTTTGGTCGGAAAGGTAAAGTTTTAACACATACTAACAGAGGTATACATATAAATTTGGGCATCCCATTCAAATATCTAACCGGACATCGTAGTCATATGCTACCACCTACGTTTTATCGCACTTTTTATGTTGTGCTGGTGAGTTGTGCATTGACGGGCCTGCTCGCTGTGCTGGAAGGAGAGACTCTCAAACTTTGTCGGCTGAGTTTCTGAACCGGTGGCTGACTGGAAGGGCGGTGACGGAGTCGTTCACCTGAAGTCGGCTATCCGTTTGCCCCAAAAAGTAGCCGATAGAGCGCACTGACATTTGGGAAAACTGAATCGCATCCAGTCCAGTTGGAAGCAGAATATTCCCGATGATGATTCCATTGACCTTTTATGGCGTGGTCTCAGGTGATGAAAAAAATGAAGGCGTTCACATATTTGCTTGCTTTGCCCAGAGCGTAGAACGGTATATATATCCGCGATTCCAATAAACTTTACTTCGACTTCGACTTGTCACGGCAACCCACGGGCATTCTCCAAACGCGTTTAATTAAATTAAGGACGGTGGGGAAAGAAACTGAATAAGGACTATAGACAATTATATTAATATGCGCTTTGAATTCAGTATATAGGCCTCCGTACTTCGATGTGCTATGCTGCCATAGAAAGAGCTGGTCGGAGGAAACGAATAGGAGTTTCTATAGTTTGGTAGATAGTGCGACGAATCGTAGGCCACATCAGAATTCTTAGCATGAGGTCCGGTTAGCTTTTTATGGTTTCGTCACGAGAGCTATGATGTAAAATAATTTTACCCAATTGTGTTCTTGTACAATACAGGTATGCACAATCGTGAAATAATACGCCGTCTGATCCGAAATAAAAATGACGAATTTATGGACTATACGTGTGTAGTTATGTGAGCGAGAGTATTGAAGGTTGCCATGACAACTTCATGCGATATATTTGGCAGTTGTCGAACGTGTGCGATACACACCCATGGGACGAGCCGTAGGGGTCGGGCCTCGCGACCATAACGAAACACATGCTGTTCCGGGCGCTTATTCAATTTGCGCGCCCAAAAGCGGACGCGGCAGTAACCTAGTGGCAGAACGGCACAGCAAATAAACATGTCAGACAGCCCGTCATTGACCAGAGAATGGTGTGTTCCTGGCGTCTGCATGTCGATAGAAGACATTGTTTGGAATAAATCCAGCCTGATCTGCATATGCTCCGCCACTGAAGTTCGATAGATCATTTGAACGTGTGGGTGACGAACCAACAACTAACTAGTAGGGGGATGGCTCGCATTTCCAGATCGACTTGATTGAACGTTATAAGGAAGGGCATGATGGTCCAGTTGTTGATTGGCATGGACGTAATAAATTGCGCCGTACCAAGTTGTAATTGCAGGGGTGAATCGAGAGATTTAAGTCCTGTCATCAGCGGCCTAAATATACGGAGGGACTGGTTAAGTAGGCCAGCAACTAGCAAGATTATGCACTTGCCAACACACATTAAATCTTATAAATGCGCATTCCATCATGGAGATTCCTGCATGCCTCTGTTTGGTGCAGAATTCAGTTATTAATCTGTAGTGTTACATCGTATTTTTACCTATTGACCAATATTGACTAAAGGTGGAAATCAAACTTGAGGAATTTGATGTAACCTTATGCCGAAGTAAAAAGCCGTCAGTCAACTAACCTACATCCATCGATATAATTACGGAGCCCTCTCATTTGAAATCTAAATGTGAGTTGGTAAAATCCGGGGGGGAGGCCTATCCCCTTTTGTCCAGGGGAATGGGCTATTGAATCAATCCCCACTTTTTCGTGGTGACAACAAAAAATTAAGGCACATTTTTAGGAATTAGTTTGACTTTCGAACAACCAAAACGTTTCCCTTAGCGCTTGAAAGGGAGAAAAATTTAAAAAAAGCTATTTTACACGCTGTTTTGATGCATAAGGTAAATAGGGGTGTATAACATAATGGCCGGGAATTTTTTTTAATGTATCCCCCATACCAAAATCCCTGGCACGAATTTACGCCACTGATGGAAAGTTTTCGCTGAATACATTATTTTGGCAGCGTCTGAAACAATCCAATAAAGACGCTTGTGCATTTGAAACCGAGGTCATCAACCGGAATGACGTGTCAGTTAGTTGGATTGCATTGAATCTCGTCCATATCTGATACCACGAGGCTAGCTGAGTGTGCGAGACAATTGAAACACGCCACATGAATCGCTCATGATTAGGCTGGGAAGCTGAATGGGAAGCTGCTCCCATGAAGTGGCGACTTTGTTCAACACCAAACACGGAATTGCCACCTTAGTGTTACTTTTATTTGCTTCCACGTCGCAGCCACACATATATAGGCCAATTTTAACTTCAAACCCGCCTTGGAAAACACCCTTGTCTTCTCCGGAGGAAGTCTTTCTGTATTCGTCGTCATTCTTTCATTGTTTTAGTTAATTGAATTGAGCAGGCCTACCAATGCCGTGTTGGTGTCGGCTCCTTGTAAATGCGAACTTTTTCAAGTATGCTTGAAAAGACTTCGATAAGTCGCAAGGACATGAATCCGCCACAGCGGTAGGTATTCTGTAGATGCGCAGGGAATCGATGTAAGATTTTTTTTCCAACGAGAAATATTTCCGCGCAGCTGAGAACAAATGCTAATCACAGCATCATTGCAAACGGATGATCATACCTTTTGGCAATACGTGCATTCCCCCCCCCCAAATAAAAGAGAGAGAGATGTGTCATGTTGTAACTGCATTTAGTGCAGTGTTTGCACTATATTTACAAATAGGTCATTTGGGAGACATTTTGTCGTAAATTTTTTTTCAAAATTAGGGAGACATTGGCTTTTAGGGAGACATTTCAGTTTTTCCCTGTTTTGAAACTACCAGAAAGAGGCCGAATTTTACCGTCCAAAGTTTGCGAGATGAAAGATTAGGGTCTCAAATGAAAACATACAAAGTTTGGTTCAGATCAGATTAGGGAATATTGAATTATGGGACAGTAAAGTTGGAAAAATTTTGTGCACGTTCTTATGGCAATGTCTCCCTAATGCCCCAATAGCGGTAATCATTATTACCATAGTGATTCAATTGTCAACTGATATTCTAAATCTTCCAGTTGTTATCACACCACTTGTAAAGGAATATGATTTCATCTGGTGCAGAAAATGAATTCATTTCTTTGAATAATACAGGTGTCAGTATTTCGCCGGACAGGCCTCAATTAATGGTATGGTTGCTTGGGCCATTTAAGGAAAAAGAGTTAAGCCACGTTGTCAATTGTCCGCTATCGGGAAAAAAATCAATGAAGCCGAGTAGGTAGAAGCTTGGAGGAGTGTTATTAATGGGTTATTCTATTTGCTAACTGGGGGCAGCAGGCTAGGCTTTAACACGGGAGAACAAACACGGAAATATGGACGATGGCGATAATCAACGCTATCTCAAGGGGTAACGCGTACGTAGCTACGGCCGGTGGAGGACGCCGATGTTCATACCTTTTAAGTTGCAGAGGTTCGGCAGGATGATTTGTTTCGAAATCTCCCAGGAAGTACTCTTCAACGTTCAATATTGTTTCACGTTGATAATTGAAAATGATTAAAGCCAAATGCTTTGTGTTTTACGATGTTTTTGTCTGTTTAAATGGGCCAGGCATGGGGACTTACTGATTTGTCCGGTTGTACTCCATTATCCGTATGCGGGTATTAAGTATTCAAACTCTTTGCAGACGGATTTGGGTGAAACACTAAAATCTTACAATGCTTTTGCAGTTAACGTGTTTTTTTTCGTATTATTCGTATTAACTCCATACAGCAGCGTACAAGGGAGCCCCAAGGAGGCGCTCGCTGAGCTCTCCTGCCCGTATAGTCGAGTTGATCACGATGGAAGTGTAGCGGTTCTTCAGTCACTTCAGGGATCGCTGGATCCGCTACGTGTCGCAATCAAAATAGAGGCACGGCGCACGTCAAAATTTCAGGCCTGCAGCGCTCGCGAGAACCTCTCACCTTGCACAATTACCCACTCTCGGTCAAGTAAAAAAAAAGAAGAAACAAGAAAGAAACCACGCGTTTTGTTCCTGATCGGGGGGGAGAAAATGCGCGTTTTTTCCTGCTTTTGGGGGAATTGACCCACTTCAGGATACGGTCGTAAAAGCATTTGACAGTCTCTCGACACTGCTGAAGATGGCAACGCTACAGTTGTTTGTTTCTGTTCTCACAGTTCATGAAAGACAGTTTCAACCGGTTCAATGTTTAGATAAAACATTCAGTTTCCATTCTTTCGGAAGTTTTTTTTCCGATATCTTAAGTTACCGGTAGTTTGCAGGAAAAAAAGGAGTTTAGAAAAGTCTTCAAAATTTCATGGTGTGTTTTAATGTCTTAAAGTGTTTTAGCGTGAAGTTTTTTTTGGTAGGACAGTCAGTGCACAACTTGCTTGCGTGGACTGTCATGGGGACGTATAGACTTCTAGGAAGACTTCGGTGTGTCTGTCGAAATATGGAATACACTCGAGTCACAGTTTTATTTTTTCGTAGCCACTGAGGAGTATGCGCCGAATACCACTTTTGTTATAATATCTGTCTTGAAAAGACGACATTAATGTAGCAAAACTTCTGTCCAACTTCATTGTGCATATTATGGCTGTGGAAATGGTTTTCAGGTACGCCATATTATCTGGAGTAGGAAGAAGACACTATCACAATTCACAATCAGTCATATATGTTTATTTCATTTTGGAGTGATTGCTTGGCGTGGGCCGATCGTGTTAGCCCTGGGCGCGTACGTGTTGTGCGCTCGCCCAAAATATTACATCGGACGTTTAAATAGGACAAGAAGATGAAAAGATATGTTCTCGACTTCGTTAAATTAACTCGTGACTTTTGGACAGCCTTGGAGCTCGCTCTCTCTCCAGTGAAGTGCGGGAAGATAAAGAAAAAATCAGGAGAATTTTATACCATGTGTGTAAACCGGATATTTGGCTCAGCTGGAAATCTCTTCGGTAGCTGACTTGTGATATTGTAATTTCCCCTGCCTGGTTTGTTTAGTGCACAAAATGTGAACATTAAAAAAGTCTGTACTGTCAAAATTGTGTTCCTGTAATTTTTCATGTGAAAGTGATTGTTTTGATAACATTGGTGAAAAGGTCCCATTAGATAAGGACTTCTGAAGATTCATTTTCAACATAATTAATTGATTGAGCCGGTATGCAAGCACTTTGGGGTCAGTCAACCTTCAGCACGATTTAAATGTCAAGCTTAAGAGCAACAGATTATATTCTTGTGTCGGTCATCTTGAATTCAAAGTGAGGTAAAACCTTTCATTTTGGTAAAAAATAACGGCCACGAAATAAAAATCCATACAAATTCATGCCAAGTTTTGTGTAGAATAATTTTAAGATGTGATAAGTCATTTCTAAATACTTTAAGCCAGATTAAAAAGTCTGACAGTGAGGTTTGGAACCCTAAAATAGTCTGGCACCACCCCCATTTAACAGATTACATTGAATATGATAGATTCAGGGACAAAGATTTTTTAAATGGCTTCGCCGTGAATGAGGTCTACTGCATGAGCTAGTTCCCCAATTAAAATCGAGGATGGGCCTGTCGTTATCTTTAGCCGGGCATGTTCGTTGACCTTTCCCCACATTTGTCATTCGTCCGTGCCAAGTGGATGTGATGTAGCCAGGATATTTCAAGCCAAGTGTGGTTTGTAATCATTGACTCGGTGGCAGTATTGATTCGTATTTTATTTGTGGATAAGGAATGCTCGTTATTTTAAAAGTCAAGTAATATGGCTTCATTTTCTTGATAAATCAAGCGTCCAAGTGTTGCCATTGTCGCAGCTCTTGCCATCAAACTTTTCTAGTCTTTGTTTTTTCATTGCATTTTCTATAATTCTCAGAATGACCCCAATTTCCTTAAAATATCTACCAAGTCGATTCATTCTGTCACCGTTGTATCTGCAATGCTTAAGTCGTTATTTTCATCATCGTTGCAATCACTACAAAATTCTGTGGCATCATTATTGATTCGTCATTATTCCCATTGCCGTTGTCGTCACTGTAGTTGTTGTTAGCGTTGTCGTTTTCTTCATGGTAACCATTAGCCCGTCGTCACCATCGTCCCTTGTCATCGCTGTCGCCATCATTGTCATCATCGCCATCTTGTAACCTTTAAACTGTGCACCTGCAGTCATTTTTAAAACATCGTTTTCAAAGGCACGTGACCATTGTCATCACACTTTTTTATCGCCTTACCCACGGTCACATTTTGTCACACTGACCTTGTCACTGGTCGTTGCAACGTGCTCAGTTGTCCCTCTCCACCCATCAATTTTCCATAAGCGTCACCATTGTTATTTGTCGTACATCTGCAATCCAAGCGAACATCCGCCCCGTCAGTTATCATTGTCTCTGATCTCAAAAACCGCCTCTTCAAATGAGCTAATAACGTCCCCGCTGCGACGTATGTTGCTTAACGAGCGTGGAGATGCCTCTTGAGACACTGAAATGGCCTCAGGATTCCAGTCCTTCTTTACTCGGGCTGAAATTACCAGTGAAAGCCCTACTTTTTGTACGAGAATGTTTGAGCAGAAAAGGCTTGGCCAGTCCACTTAATAAAAGGAACGCGGTCAGCTAATGACAAACGGCGATTTATCTCAATTGCGGGAATTCGTACGTCGGTTACTCTTTGGTAAGGCATACCGAGACTCGTTCCTTTTGTCGCATTTAAATAAATGTCCAGTTAAAACAATTTGTTACACAAAAAGCACTTCCTTTGGAACCATTTAGTTTCAATTTATATACACTGTCTTTAAAATGTGTCTTTGATGTGCCTTTAGGGAAACGAGCATTTCGTTGCATAAAGTGCCAGTTTGTCATTACGAATTGATAAAAATTATGGAGTTCAGACCTTGCTACATGTATTTTGTTTGCGTTTGTTTACGAACCGAGCGGTTGTGGGGTCCCTCTTACTACGTGTCTAGCGTTGGCAACCTCAGTAAATGTCATGTAAGCGATATTGAATCTGTATTTTGTACGAGCATTGGAAGAGTGGTTGAGCGTTCAATACGCCGGATTGAATAGTCACTTATTGCATTTTTGTTTGGTGTTTAGAAGTAGGGCAATTGAATTTGCCATTGAAGGCCGTCCGCTATTTCAGTTGTAAACTCAACTTTTTGTAGGTAATTAGGAAGGACCTTCTTGTGCCGTTTTTTGTTTGTTTCTTTGTGGCAGAGTGAGGAAACTGGCGTGTTACAATAAAATGACACGATTGCTGGTATTGGCATATTTCACTCTTAATACAGGTTGAGAAAAAAAATCACTGTCAGTGACATCACATGCAGATTCCTCGTACGGTTTAGCAGTGGATAAATTTGTGGGGCTAAACAGTTTGAAGTTGATGCCAAAATATGAGGCTTTCCTGAGTTATATATTAATTTATGCATATTTGTGTGCAGCGCCATTTTCTTGGAATATGTGCACATTAGCCTAATAGTTTTAAAAGGAAAATGAGGTTATTGTCAGAAAATGCTGTCATTCAGGTGTGTCGTACGTACTGTCATTGGTACTTGCCGTTAATATCTAAATCATTCATATAGCGAATTGTGGTGTTACAATTCAATGAATACTCCAGCTGTGGGAATAGTTAATCTTTCTGAAATAGAATACCGTCAATAGTTTTGATTTGGGATAACTTCCAGTTGGTGTCATCGGGTCCATTGCCTCGTATCATACGAGCAAGGCTCCGGCCAAGGGACGGCTGAGCGTATAATAACACGATACGTCGGCCTTCCATTTATGAAAATAATTCTGTGACAGACATTTATGTGCGTAAATTAGTAGTAGTGTAGTCGCTGTGCTGTCCCAGTATCGGCCAGTCTTCGTGTAGTGGTGAGCCAGATCCTGCTTGAATATTGAATGGTCTTGCTGTCTTACCCGACTTTGGCCATGACTTCGATGCCTTATTATATTAATCAACGTTGTCACAGGCCTGGGCATTGGTAAATGATTTAGGACGGAAGCAGGTTAGAGCTTAAACTGAACCAACGAATCCAGGGTGGCTTGAATGTCTAATGTAGTACATGTATTTTAATCCAGGTTTGTTGACCGCAGGCTTAGCTCCTAGGATGTTGTGCCAAATATAACATTTTCAGGGGGAAAAATGGAACGTTGTATTCCAAACAGGTATACATCCTGCTTCCAGTTGGACAGTGGACTGGACAATGACTCTTCTTCTGATTGGTCAACGTTTACTTTAATGATCAATGTAGCAAGTGTCTATGATAGTTAGGCCCATGCAAGCATGGGCGTCCATTGGTAGGAGGCGGGGGACCAGCTTATATTTGAATTTTGACCACAGAGGCCTCATGTCGGTGTTGACAATCGACGCCCTGTAATACATGCATGTGGAACACAAAACTGTGTGAATTTCAAAGTTTTTATGACATGATGTTGGTTGTTCTATATTTTGGCAGCTACCGAGATTTCAATGAAAAGACTGACATGAACCATTGCAGCTTTCACTTGCCGGTGCGCGTGCCGAAGCCCGACTGGTGCATTTTAGATTCAACGACGGCAATGATTTTGTGCAAGGACTGCACGAGCGTTGAATATCTTCCACTCCAGGAATGTCCTTGGTTCGAACATTTCCGCTGTGCTGATTTCTTGTTTTTTGTGTATGTGCTATCAATCAAACAACATTATATGTCGCTTTGGCAGCATCATTTTGAGCTTGTACACAGTGTTATTTTTGATGAAACGAATTACTTTTGACAAGGGGTTCTTGATTTGTCTGCTGATTTAATCCGCCTGAATTAGTCCTGTTTATTTTCAAGCCGTACACTCACATTCCGCGTAGGGGACCGTGATCATAAGCTAGATGTGATAAATGGAAGCCTTCCTGCAAGTTTGAGGTCAGGGTAGCAGCAAAGATGAAGTGCACATTCTAACAAAAGCACAATTTGGTTAACATTTTGTGGATTTCGAGTACTTCTCTGCAGAGTATATCATTTCGAAGCATGAAGCAGGTGCAAGTGGGTATTAAAGGTAACCTATCTCCCTGCAGGTAAGAAATGTCATGGGAGCATATCAAGTGCTCAGTTTCCTGATGTGAAATTGTCTGATTCTGAAAAATGGCTTCGAGGTAATCTTTAATGTAATAAGTTCCGAGATGACTTTTTTGCGGAGACCAGTCCCTACATTTATTACGAATACCCGCCTGCTTTTCTTGTTCAGTGCACCGCATCAGCCTGGACTTCAATCCCCTGCAATATCGAGTTAATTGTATGAGGGGTCTCATGAAGTGTTAATGAGGCTTGCCCGTCGTTTTTTTTATCTGTCGTATCCCAGATGGATCACTAATTTTTAAACTTCCATGGATCTGCGATGGATCTTTCCGTATGACAAAGCTCTGTCAACACGAGGGAGTGGAGTCTGCCCCTTCCTAGTTCGGCAGTGGGAGTGGATGCGTCTGTCCTTTTTAACTGCCGAGACCTTATCAATAACACATGGACAGTTTAATTCCCCCGCGTTCATGTCCCCTCTCGTTCCGACGCTGTCAGTTTTACACGAAAAAAAAGCGGCATTGACGTTGGACGGGCAGTCAAGGCCACCCCGCAACCCAACAGATATCGCGCATGCAGTTGATGGGGAAAATTGGCTCAGTGCAACCTGAGCAACTGCGACCTTGGCGCGACGGCCGCGCCGCTTGCCCAATGCGCGTACCCATTTCTGGCTTGGCGATATTAGCATCATTCCCAGACAGAAAATAAAGGAATCCGACCCCCACCATGTGCCATGCTGACTGCAGTCAAACAGCCGTGAGGATTTAGCCTGGCTCCCAATTAAAATGACGAAAACATCTGGGTTCCAATTTCTCATTATTTCGCTCTGTGAAAAACCTTTGTTTTTGGAATGTTAACTCGCAGTTGTAAAGCTACAAATACATGTATAAGCTTGTGTTGCTGTGATACACAAAATTGCATGAAATTTCACTTTACGTCATCGCACAAATTTCTTTTCTGACCCATATCCTACCTGCTGAAATCATACATTCCCATAATATCATCTATGTATGACGTCATTGGTTTTCCATGTGTGTGATTATAAAGCATGGCAAAAGTTTGACACAGAAAAGTGATCGCTATTGTTCACTACAATGTCGCAGAGCAGCATTGCATTCTGGAGGTAATTAACCGAGGGCATTTCCGAGAAAGTTTTCAACGTAACAGTACTTTCTGACTTAATCAGATCATGCCTTCAGAAGCATAAGCATAACCCAGAGCTAATTGAGTTTAGGCAGTACGGACGATTCACAATAGTGCACCAAGAGTTTGCAACGCGTTGGCCAATCACAGCGCGCGAAATCTGTCGACCCTTTCCAAACGCACACTGGGTTGACAGATCTCGCGCACTGTGATTGGCCAGCGCTCCGTGGTTTTAAGGTTATATCACACTATATGCCGCGGTACACACTATTCCATAAATTCGTAATATGATGACTACAAGATTGATGTTTTGGTTTGATAGCTTTCTGGGGCAAGCAATGGACATTTGGTTGTTACTGTGATGAAGCTGGAAAGTGGTGCTGCAGTTTGTGTGCATCTGCTTTACCGTGACGTTTGCAATCAATCTTACTTAAATTTTAATCATCTACCGTTCGAGCTTCCTTCTTCCTCTTTTTCTCTCTCTCTGTCGTCAGAGAGCTGCATATGTCTTATCCCTGCAATGGACTGGCGGCTGTCTTTTATAGCTCAGTTTCCCCCAAGTGTTTCCGCTCCGTGAGACATTATAGCCTTCTGAATTATACACAAAGAAAGGGGGATCTAACAGTTTGTATCTAAAACGGGCCGGGGTTTGTATAAGCACGTCGGCCGGGTTGTAAAGAATGATAGAATACGATGCAAATTATTGATGGAAGTTTTTTCATAGTTTTGTCGGTGGGGTATTTCCCGTTTTTCCCCTTGGCAAATCGTCTTGGCTCAGTGGAGTGGCAAAGAATGTCTCTGATCCGGATCTGCAATGTAATTCTTTCAGCGAAGGGAGTTGTGCGCAAGTCTACTTGTCGATAAAGCTTTAAGGAACACCCACTTTTCAACACGTCACACATGATTTTGCACGTTTCAACAGGTATCTTAATGAGTCAGTCTGGCTGAAAGAAGAAAACCATTTGATTTTAACGATTGCTGACGTGCAGTTACGTCCAATGTATACAAGTGTACCGACGAGGATTAAGTGAAGTTGCAGCCTGATTCATCGAAGGGATGCTCATCTTTCCTTATTTACACGCGAAATTTTGATATTCTGTTCCAAGCACTGTCGGCGGTATTATGAAGCTACCATAAATGATTCACGACAAACGGAGCCAGAGACTCATAGAAAGAACGAAGTGTGTATTGGATATTTGGAAGGAAATGCTAATTAATTCTGTTCTGATCAGCTAATCTAGTTCTCTCGACCTGTTTTTTCCTGTATTTTACGCCATATTAAATTGCAGACCTTTATATTTATATATTAAAAGGAAACGGGATAATGTTCTCTATCAGTGTATTGCATGTTGAAGCTCGTTCTTTAGAGTTCAAGCATGATGCTAAATACATGCAATCCTATGTGATTGCAATGGCATAAAATGCAGTCGCAGGGACTTTTTTTTTGCAGCTGGCTTGCTGTGAATTAATTCCAGCGTGTTTCTCTGTACAGGTAGCATCTGGTTGTAATGTCGTTGGAATTATGGCATTGTCGCCTAACTCATTTTTTACATATTATCGAGCACAACCGAACAATGCATTTTAGTGAATTTATTCATGAATAACGACCGTCGAATTTTGGATTAGTCGACATTTTGAGGCCTCACTGTGAACTCCGACAAAATTAAATAAACTAAGGTCTCTTAATTGTTTGGGCCACACTTTTTTTTGATTTTACTAGACTGTCAATGAATCTTAACTGCATAACAACGCTGGAACATATTACAACAGCACCTTTGTGTATCCAGACGTGATATGGACAACGATCACGTCATGATTATAACTTAACTAATATCTAGCTACCGTGAATTCCCTCTTTTTTTCATTGCCTCTCGTGTTATGTGCATCCGACGTAAGTTTACCATTGAGTACCAACAAGGCTTATAGATGACTCTGTGAAGGACGGAATATGGCAATGAAACAACACACGGGCTCTGTTTTTGCCAGTGCATACATTATGTATGCAAATAGGCACCACAGCCGGCAGGAGAAACCTTCAGCCCAGCTACTGCGTACAAATCAAGAAAACGCTCTCGTATATACTCGTAGCGAGCAGACGACTGGCTTGATATTGGAGCCGAGGTGTGATGTATCCACCGTACCACAGCACGGAGCTGGAGGTAGCCCGCGGTATCTCGGCCCAGTGAGCCTATTTATCTGGCCTTGTCTCTGGTTGTAAAAATGTCATGTCATTGATATGTCTCCTCCTTCCCTCGGCCCCTTTTTGATTTGCGCGGCAGTGATTTCGTTTGCTACTAGCTCGGTTATTGACTTCAGATGCATTGTGCCATGTTGTTATCTAATTCGTAAATGATTGGGTATTTATTTAGGGGCCATCCATAATTTTCATCATTTTCACGGGCTTCAACTTTAAAGCATATATTCACAAGCACCCGAACCTGAGTCGAAATATTGAGGCCAACTCGTATAAGATGTCTGCCACGATGTCGCGCAATGCTATTCTCCATTAAAACCAAAATGTCTTCATTTTTGAAAAAGTCACTGTTCGGGTGTATGTCGGTAGAGTCATCGAGTTCGACAAATTTACAGTGTCGAACATAGGCTGTGAAAAAAACATGACGCTGAAGTTAAGTGGTTTGTTCAATATATGCAAGGCAACGAAATCCCGCAGTATTGAAAGTTGGCAAAAAACTGTCGCAAAGATTCCTTTCTGGAAAATCACAGAATTCCCAGGGTAATATTATGGTGAATCCCGCCTTGACACTAAAATTGCCCGATAAGGATCGAATTTATGTGATTCTTGTTTTGTCCATTGGGCTTACGGATGAGCTCCGAATTACAGATAGGTTGATAAGCTAGGGCATCGGTGACGGTAGTTTAGTGGTCGGGCCTGCGTGAGTCGCCTCTTCGGTTCTCTCTCTCTTTCTCTCTCGGTAGAGGAGATGCAGACGGGATCGCTGGATTCAGCCCGGTCTTATCGCCAATTTGTCTCTGGGGCCCCGCTGAAGGATTATCTGGCAAGACAGTTAGAGTATTTGAAAGGCTGGCTGTTGATTTCCGGACGGGAACATTTGTAATAGGTATCGTTTCCGATTAAAGTAGTACGGTAGAAGTGATATACTCACCATTTTATTTCATTTCACATACACTTTTGTTCTTACATTGCTTTGCCTTGAACACGTTATTCAAACTGCATAACGTATGCCTGCCATAGCTCGGGTAGAATTTGCCTGGAGATATACTCGTGGGGGGGGGGGTCTTTTTCTGGAGGGAGCACACATCGAACTTGGTCATAGTTTCGCGCCTTGCAAAGCCCTTTGTTGTCTTTTTCTTCTGAGTGGAGGCTTAAGCTATATAACATGCACGAACGGCATGAGAAGTTCTCTAGAAGCCAATTGGTCGAGTGCACCTAGCCTGTGTAGCTAGACCGTCTGAAGCACATTCCCAAAACGAGGTTGGTGTATAGTTCAAAATCCATTCTTAAGTGTGCCTGGCTAGAACCTTATAGAAAATTGAGCACGAAATACAGTCATCACCAAGCATATCTTGGAAAGTTTCTAGAATGATTGATTAGGCCTATAGTTAGAGTGCGTAGGCCTAGGGCTTGCTGCGTCCATGTCGCCTTTCGTTCCCTTCTTGTTTGTAGCTATTGTTACACATGTATATCAAATTCAAATGCATCCTCATGCATGATATAAAAAATTAGAAGGGCCTATGTCCCTAATGATACAGAACTTTCAATTAATTGTGGAAACATTTTGTGACATTTGGACACGTTTCAGCTGTCGACTGAACGGGATTCCTTGGAGTAAATAAATCGTATGATATGATATGGCAGCTATGTATAGTTACTCTACAATGTTTCCAAGTACTCAGATCAGCATGGTGTAGGCCCTATGTAAAAAAAACGTGCATGGTTTAGAGTGATACCACAGTCTACCGCATTGGGTAAATCCTTTGCCCCCTGTCCCCTAACTGCAAAGGAACACACAATATCCAGCTTTAATAGAGAAACTTAACGTGGAAACTGGAAGCTACACCAAAACAGCCAAAGTTTCCAGCAGAGAGCCCAAAGTTTGAGAAACTCAGATGGTGCCAATCAACCGTGAGAGGGAAAATATACGTTCTCTGGTTGTTTCATCGTCTTTCACACGAGATGAGGCGATGACCCTTAGCCGAAATTTTGCTATAGTGACAAGCCACATGTCTCATTGAACACGTTTTCCGCGCACTTCGTTGGATCAGCTCAAAGTAATACCGACGACGCACGCAAATGGTAAGCTCATTTAACATTATGGACAGAAAGCTTTCAGACTGTCACTTTAAAGTGTTACAGAAGTACAAAGCAAGTTCAAGAAAAGTGGACGCAGGCAAGTTTGAACAATAGTAAGATCACTGACATGTAAGTGCACGTAGCCAGAAATATTTGCATTTCAAGCGGCCGTCCTTGCGCCGACATCCAACAGACAGCGGCTTCACGTCGTTGGGCAAATGTGACATTTTATCACTTTTCCCTTGGCCCATCGTAACTGTTTGTGTTTGTTAAATCTTTCTCACTTGAACTGTATTTTCTTATTCTAGCTACAGGGAGAGGAACACAATCAACCACTTGGGAAGTTCATTAAATTTCAACTAATCTATACACAGTTGCGAATTGCTTGCTTCTCGTTTTATCGATCTGTCGAGAGGTGGGTCAAAGCGGGAGAGAAGGATTCAATTTTGACCAGTCGTTTGACTGGTCTGTCTGCATTGAGAACCGTCAAGTCTGCGATTAAGTAGAGTGCACCTTGCAAGCTTTTGAGAGAGATTTTTTTGACAGCTAAGCTACAGAGGAATGAAGTTTTCATGCATGGATTTTGTATTGAGGAAAAGATCAAGGCAAAAAGCGCCCGTGAAATTTTGTCATATCATCAGAGGTCAATAGTCAATGTAAGTAGACGCAAAATCAATTCCAAATTTTACTGGATTTTTTTATACTCCTAAGCCTGCCGTGTTGATAGAATTCACGCTCCACTCGACCACCAATCGTAACTGCAGCAGTGCTGTCCAGCTACTGCTGGCGGTCAATAAAATAAAACTAAAACACAGACGTATATATCAAAGACTCCATGTAATTTGGCAGGGTTTCCAGCTGATCTGTAGTTGCAATCAAATATTTCAGCCTTGAAACTTTAAAGGCATGAATTGTAAATCTTCTAATAGATTGAATCCCATTTACGGAATACTCTCCATACGACGGATATTGATCTTTGCTGAATAACAGTTTTCCAGTTGTCATCAGAATTCCATTTACAGTAAAGTTTCCACTGCGTACCGATATTAAAGCCTTGTGCTGCCGCTTGACCCGTCTCGTTGGCTTTCTGGTTGCAAAAGGACTATAATTATACGCTTTAAAAACTGTCTGATAGTACCGGTAATTGACATTTTAACATTATCCTGGTACTGTGGTGTGTTTTTGTCATACTGGAGAAAGTGCGGCAAGCATTAAATATTCACTGCGGCCATGAAATTGGTCATTACAGTAATATTTCGAGTAAAGTACTCGTTATCAGTACTATGCACCAGAGCCATTTCGTAATTCAGTGGAGCCTCGGATACCCGTTTATCGCCAAAATAAGTATACAGGTTGCTGAATGCTGAATTGCAAGTCTAAAGCATTGTGTTCAGTCACAAAGTATCCATTAGAGAAGACAGGTGTTGTCATTTGATAGTAGTCTGATACTTTCATTTCTATTCCCAAGTTCCCAAAGATGAAGAGCTGACCTCGCTTTCATTTTTAATATGGCCGACTCGTACACAAAGTCTGTGGAAGTATCGACGAATTCTGGCATGGGACCAGTTATTTTGCACACTTGCCGCAGCACAATCTGCTTTGCCAGTTAGCCTTGAAAGCTGACCCCTCATGGCGCGCTTTTCGACCCCTTGAACAGAAGCGGGGAAAATGTTTAGAATTTGTAGTTATTTCTTTTGTTCCTAAACGTCTTGAAAAAAATTCTCCAAAAAAGCCTCTGCCAAGCATTTGCAAGCATATTAAGTTACATATACTGACAAATTTTCTGACGTGAAAGAGAAGTATTGTTCCAAACACTGCCCTCTCACCGCCGAAAACTGAAATGCTTAACGACCAGTGCAACTCACTGTTTATTCCTACGCAGATCAAGAGTTAAGACACCGTTTTGTGGTATTGTTCAGGTAAAACCAGAAATGGAAACAGGAAACCAAGACAATTTTAACAGTTTACAAATTAAGAAAAATAGGTTTAAATAAATATTCAGCATTTACCACGGTCTAATCGAAGCTTTGCTGACAAGAACAGCAGTCCGACCAGCTCGACTGTAGGGAGGAAAATCTTCGCATGTTTATACATTCTCGTGCCCACAAGTACATACGTAATGTGAAAGCAAACGTGCACAAACAAGGAGACCTTGGAACGATAATGCCGGAAGTGAACGGTCATTGAATTCTATTTTTACTCATCTCCAGGTGACTTTCCCACAATATCACTTGGAAGAACACAAAGATAACATTCCAAAATGAATGTTTCTTTGGGCGATTTCAGTCAGACATCATTCTTCCAAAAAAATAAAGAATACGAAGAGGCAGCCTCCCCATTGGCGGGCTGGAGCCTTGCCGCGCGACCTTTGACATTCAGCCTCAGTTGTGAATAGTCTTCAAGTTGTGTATTGACCACGTCACAAGACTCGTTTACTGAGCTTTTTCTTGCTACGGTCCTAGTCATAGTTTTTGCCAACAAGTGGCAAACTGAAGCTTTTATATGCTCGACATGAAAACCCACATATACAATGTACATGTATGTCACAGAAAGAAAGGCAAACATTCTCGGTGTACAGTACTCAAATCTCGGTCTCTAATATACCCACTGTTATCAAAACCTGGAATATTGGCAAACCTGCTTCCACCTCATAAAAACTTTGCACTAAAGGAATTAGACCGCATGATTGATTTTCCTTTCATCGTTTCCCCATAACCGTATAATATATTAAATTCCGCCCTCACGTCTTCCGATAATTCACTCTTCAGCGCCGGAAAAGACCTGGACGATTGACCTGCAGTGCAGGGACAGGAGATTGATCGTGATGTATCTGTTTACTACGCAGTTTATGTTGAACAAATGACCATAAGTTGTAATGCACCTGACTCACTTTGCGTGACACTGAGGCTTATTTTTCCCGGTCATCGTCTAATTTAAATTCAGCAGCTACTGGTGTCTTTCTACACGTCGACTTCACGGTAACGCAGTCACCGCTGTAACCGGTCTGACTGGAATGCACAGCTCGTAAAATTATCCAACGGTATTCCAAACAGAAGCAATTCTATTTCCCCAATAATCTGAAACTAAGGCTGCATCCGAATCTCTTGTCTAGAGCTAGGTCTAGGTCTCCGCTCCATTGGAATTGCGTGGAGACGCGCAGACAATAGACCTAGCCGTAGCCCTGGAAGCCTATTTCGGACCCAGCCTATGATTCCCTCAAGTGTACACATTAATTTCCAAAAATAAGTTGATTCCGAAGTGAAGTGAAGTAAACGTACGCCTTTGTGTCATGTGCATGATGCGCTGAAACGGATATTTAAAGCATTTCAATTTTCTGTCGTGTCATACAGAATTACAGAGGAAAAAAAGGGGAAATGGAAACTACTCCATTCTCCTGTTAAAAATGGAGCAACCATACCAAGACAGAGTTGGTTTGGGTCTGAAAGAAGGTATTTTCCCAAGAATCAGAACGAACCAGAGCCGATGCCATTCCTCACAAACAGCAGAAGAAACGAAACCCTGAAAGGAACCTTCCCGTCTTCCAGAATTTTTTTTCATTGGGGACTTGAGTGGGAAATAGGCTATATAAAAAAAGATAAATGTGCTACACCCCAATATGGTGATTACACCTCCAACCAAAGTTTATCGATCCCAAGATATTTCAGTAGTGTTAAATGGCCAACCTAATTGCAGCAGTATAGGATCTTCCAATAGTAGAGTGTAAACATTTTTCCAACAGATCAGACTTCACGTAATCTCAAGGGCTTGGTCCTTTTCCTTTTACTTACTCCCCCTTATGACTTGTCTAGAGGAAAGTTTGAGAGTATAGTGAAGCTGAGTGGATGTTCTTTAGAAGGATGAGTAAAAAAGGAAAAAACATCGTAGGACATACTGGCTTTATCCGTGGAACATCTTTGCTGAGTTTTGACGTGTATTTGGTAACTAGTCTGGTAATTATTCATGCTGGGGCTTATATTAAAAACAGTGACCCAAATAATTGCTGGTCAGTCAGAAATTGATAGAAATTTGTTGTGAAAAGAATAGACTTTTTCGGTGGACGGAATGAAATCAAAATAGTTGATGCCATGGCGTGTCTTCAACGAATCGGATTTTCCCTGAAATCGCATCGAGTTAAGTAAATGATTTCGGTAACTTTACGCCAAGGCGTTCACAATTTGACTTATGCCACGCTGTAATGAAATCAGAGTTGATACGTGCTTCAAACAAATTAAGCCGTAACTCTGTTGTTGTGGTAACCTGATATCAGGAGAGATTTTCGCACAAACTTCAAATCCGTCGATGCCATTATCGGATCCGAGCGAGCTACACGAGTGCGATGACATCGTCCTCACATTTTGAACTGCAGATGGCGCCCTACACGTTTAGCGTGGCATCAAGAAACGGCGGCCCCGAACAAGTATAACTGAGGGTTATGTGTTACAACTCACTCAAAGTGTCGAGTTGTGTGAAGCTGAGTGAATATGCCCTGCCATCCTGTACTATGTGATGCCTTTGTCATCTGTTAATGGTTTTAGCTCTGTAATTGTTAGCTCTAAGGCCGAGTTCGGGCAGCTTGGTCCCGTCTGTTCACGAACAGCTCCATTTGTTGTTCGTGGGACGGCCGCTCGAACGCCGGGAACAAACAACCGGTTATCGCGGGTAGTTAGTGACAAGCAACATGGCGGCGTCCATGTAGGCTACTTTCTTCGAGAGTTTATGTTTGGATGGGCTGAATTCTTTTCTATATAAACAGGAACATTCATTTCTGTGTAAAATAATTTATATTAATTTTGCAAAACTTCTCATTGTCTATGGCTTTGGAAGCCATCACTAGCTACTTTTTGCAGCTGTTCAAGGGGAGTCAAAAATCAAAATCTCTCGAGTTTTTCCATGTGTTCCTGTAAAACCCGGACGAGGTGGTGGTGTGTGATCCTGTTCCGAGAACAGTGTTCTTGAATCGTGTTCCCGTTGTTCGAGCCGGAGAACAAGAAACCTGTGTCAAGAACAGGCCGCGCGAACTCGATCTAAGTGTCAAAGGAAAAGATTATTTAAAAGGCTTATATTGATCAATTAGTTTGGATTATATTGATCAATTAGTTTGGATTATATGCAGCGAGGTGTCCCTTTCTTGTAAAAAATTCTTATGTTTCTGTTCGAAAGTAATAACTAGAGCAATTTAGAAAAATAAATTGTTCATATTGTATTTGGAACCGAGGGGAAATGTACAGTGCCGAAGCATAGCGAGAACTAGTACTGCCAACAGATGGCGCTGTTCAGCATTGCTGCACCAAAGGAGGCGGATGTTTGCCCATGACACCGGGCCTTAACAGAGCCTTGTTTCCAGGCGTCCCTGTAGGTTCTGTTGACTCGCTATCTCTGTATCCTGCCAACAGGCTTTTATTTTCATTCGCTCGATCATTCTGTAATTGATTGGGTGTTTTTGTAGCTTGCCAGTTTGCGAAATATTAATTATGAAGTCAATTTTGTGGAGTCCCTTGTTCTAGTCATCGAAATCCATTTGTTCTTAAGAATTTCTGGATGCTTGAAACACTAGCTTTGCAAATCCTTGTAGAATCGGGGGATTTGGAACCTGATTCTAGACGAGCTTTGCATTCATATCTGGTCTATAGGTGGAAATATGTACCAAATTAAATTTCAAGGTGGATGTGGTAGATATGTCCTTTGCAGATCTTAGCAAAATTGTGGGAATTAAACGTTGAATTCCAAGTCTAGACGAGATTTACATTCATATCTGGTCTCTGCGAAAGTAAGGCTTTCAAGATCAATCAATATTCATCAATATTGTTGCCCTCGTCTCTGCTAGTCTCAGGCTACTTATTCACCCTACTACTCTAAAAGGAGGATTGTTTCTAGATGTACTTTGCGTCGGGGAGTTGTTGATTTCTAATTACGGGTTTGGCCCTTACATTGAGGTACATAGGGGTCGCTCTTATATCCCCCTATGTTCGGAAAGATGGAGAGAGAAAACAAGTTATGTAGTAAAAAAAAAAATTTAAGGATGAAATACACCGGGAGACCTCGTCCTTTCGATTACTCCAATAATCAATTTCTTCGGTGCTGACATTAATTCTACACTTATCCATTGCAGAACCGGCAAAGCCTTCGCTCCAGTCGCCTAGCGCTCAAACAGGGCGCAGGGAGGGCTGATGGCTTTTCCCTGCGATTGGCTACATTGTGCGCGACCTTTGACCGCAAGGTTGTCACTTCCTATTAGCGAAGTGTTATTTAAATTTTTTGGTTTGCCAATGGCAATGCTAAGTGTCGGCTGTCTGGTAAAAAACACATCCTTGATACAATCACAGTAATTTATCTTCTCACTAAGTACCACTGATCGCGTGTTTTTGGCGAAATACTTGTATTATATAGGTATCTTTATTAATTTTGGATGAAACAATTAAGTGTAGCGAAAAATGTTCAGCTCTGAGGAAGAGAGCGAAAAAATATCGAATTGATAACCGCCGCTGGTGTAACGCAATGATCGAGCTCGCGTCTGGCAGAAATTTGCCCACAGTGCTCTGCACGTCGTTAGCTGTGAACCTGTGTGACACTAAAATCTTCCTTCATTAAAATTTTTGCAAGGCCATCAGCCCTGTTCTGGCGCTGGGTTGGTGACGAGCGAAGGCAGAGCCAACAGAGGGCGCCATCTGTTGTTAGAGCAGACTGCACTTGTTTTCGGACTCGTTTCTTGATAGTCCTCTAAACTTAGCACGTTTCAGTTATCATCTCGCTTTACTTTCACGATTTACTAATCGTCTGGATTATGTTAATTTAGGGCCCCTATCTTGAGTCCTTAAAGTACGGTCATCTAGGTTTTTATTTATCAATTTTATTTATAGAAAACGTAATTTAGCAGCTGCATTTTGTTCTGCTGGAACAAATAGTGGAAATATCATAACGCGACAAAACGCCTTCTTCAGGGAGAAACGTTGATCTGAAACGGCCGTTCTACTCTCCAGCCCGAAAATTTTCAGTCTATGTGGGGAAAAAGTTTCCCCATTTGGATGTGGAATTTGACGCTCGTTTTGATCGTGAACACATCAAAATCCTCTCCACGACATCGTTTTTGATGACCTTTCGCGCTAAACTTAGAAAATTGCCGTCAATTCATCATTTACTAGAATCGGTGCAATTTGCAGCACCAGGAATGTGTTTTCTTTGAGATGGTTGTTTCCAACAACCGTTTGCTAAGTACACACGTTGAGCATTGGTGGAATACGGGAACAGGCAATGCTGACAAAACTAGGGAGATTTTGTCCCTGTGCGTTTGTGTCAATATTTTGACTTTGCCCTTGTTTCCTCTACAAATTGCAATTTTTCATCGAGCGTAACTGAAACTATTTGTATGATTTTTGCGTACATGCCTTTTGTTAATGATCCGTGTAGAGCAGACAAATTGAAAGCAAATAACTCTTTTGTTTTCGATAGAAAATCAGATCAGAGTATCCTTAACTTCCTCCTTCCCAGTTCATGTTGCAACACGAGCTTTCAAGTCATAATAATTGGCTGGTTTTTTTTCTCGGTTTTTCGTGAATACAGGAGTGACTTGCAAAGAAGTGTCCCCGATCCTGTCAGTTTGATTCAAATCATCAAACCATGTAGGGAAACTGCCTAATGCAAAGTTTAAGGACAATTGTCCTTGGGAAAAACTAATTTTTATTCTGAAAATAGAACTCCCTTGGAGAATAGTCTATCCTGGCAGAAATATCATAATCGTTACCATCATGATTACATCACGAATCCTCCGAATAAAGATGATATTTTGATGTTTCTAAATTCGGGACTTTCGCCCCCCGCATGATTCCGACTTATCTTAGGGCCCAGTCCCCGAGTCCGCCGGCACGGCTGTAAAAGCCTCCGCTGGCGTCCCACGGCACACCGGATGAGGCCCACGTACGAGTGTGCTCTCAGTCACATCACAAGCGCTTTGTCACTCGCAATATTCAAAGCTTTCAATGCGTAATGTAGCAGGGATCTTGGGTGGCGACTCCGTGTTCCAGCGGCGAATCCCGCGGATTATTTTGTCGTTGTATCTCAGGAATCCATTTGCTGGTTCACCCCCTCGATCTGTTCACTTTCATCGCCAGATGTACTATCATAAGTCGAAGCCTTGTATTGCCAAACCTTTTCCATCATTATGTACTTGGTGACATTGCTCTTGTTTTCACATGGTTTTTTTGTATACTGGATTTGTACAAACATCTTGAACGTCGGTTATACTGATTTTTTTTACCAGACATTCGCGTTCGTGAAATCAGAACAAGTGAGATTGGTGCAAACCAACTCTAACATTAAGTTTATTTTTTGAGATGCAAATTACTCGACGTTGTATCGGTTACTAAACGTTATTCTTGTTACCGTTGAGCATAACTTGTTCTATATGCATGTTCTTGGCGCTTTCTGATAATGAAAGAAATACAGA
Source organism: Acanthaster planci (assembly GCF_001949145.1). The sequence continues at coordinate 831,700 of NW_019091389.1, read as the reverse complement.
GGGATTTATGTGCAGGAAAGTACTTACAGAAACTTTGACAGTTTGTTAGCCTAGTGATGGTGACGCACTTTTTTATTTTCCGTTCGATTGGCAAGGAACCAATTAATCATGTTGTGGCATATGCATTTTGGATGGCTTCCAACAGTAGGCCCATATTATTGAAATACGAGTGTACTATTTATTTTCACTGCCCAGGTCACCATCCAATTTGCGTTTGGCTCCAAACCTCCTGTTGGAGATGGAATTAGAAACCTTACAGCGTTTTACACTGCCTTGTCTAATTATGTGAAGATTCGATACTATTGAGGAAGACGATTACTTTTGGTTGTTTGGTAAACGAGCAAATAAACATTTTTAAACTAACAATCACATTTAAAAATGAAGTCAGGAAGGTTGTGCCACAAGTCAGATTTTGTTTAGTATTTCTTTAAAATAAACGCTTTTGGCTCCTGTAATCCATCAGGCTTTAGTTGTAAACACCAAGAATCAATTTGTGTGCGGGGACCAAAAGATTGTCTTAATCAATTTCGAAAGAGGGCTTGTGGCGTGTTACTCAGATAGTCACTCCGGCCGTCACGGACTGGAACCCGCGATTTCTGGCAATATATACCCAAGCCGATCATCATGCAAGACTGTCAGGCCGATAACAAAACGCCCGCTATCGGCTACAGAATTCTTGATGTTCTTTACTTGCAAAGTACACATGCAACTGAGTTGTTATTTTTAAAAGGGAACTTGACAGGCACAAGAGGCGAAGAATCGCTGAAAATTTCAAAGACATTTCTATGTAAGGAATTTGACATATGCTTGACGTTTGCTCTTTGTCAAATAACAATCTTGGAGTTGCTCTATAAAAGAAATTTCTCCTGGTCGTTGGCAATAATTGTGTAAAACGTGGGATGACTTACCCTGAGATCATAATCTTTCATTCAGCTTATTACATTGGAATACTCTTGTGGGAGTTCCTTGTCGTTATGAATAGGCGAGCGTCTACAGCGGAGAGATTCCCTCAAGGTCTCTGACATTTTAAGGAGATCCTTGCCCGTTGCAGCTGTAGGAGGCGAGAAGTCAACATCAAAAGCCCGGTCCGCGCTGGCCGGTCAGCGTCTTATTAGGGAGATGTCATTAAGATTAGACGGCTCTCTCCGTGGAATTCCATGATGTCATCAGGAGACAATTCAATCAGTTTCGTTCTGGGGAAATCTATAGCAATTATTCGTTGTCATTCCTGGCGGCTTTTGACGCCCCTTACAAGATCCTGAGCCGCTCTGCCGTAAGATCAATCCTGTTTAGCTATCCGGATGCACGCGCCTTTTACCGGATATTGTTTTTTACCAATTTTTTTATATGATCAGGTCGCCGTTTCTAAGTGGTTGTCTGACCTTTCCATTTACGTGGCACTCTGCGTGACGCCACAATCTCGTTCGGGCCAATTACTGGTTAAGTTTTTAAAGAGTATCTAATTAGTCGTCCACTGTGACTCCAAACAAACCGATCATTGCCTTTGACTTTTAAAGATATGTTCGTGCATTCTCAGGTGATACTGCATAGTGTCTGGTGGAGTGTGGTCCTAGTCTAACGCCCCGTGTCAGTCACATCTCAAATCAGAGTGTCAATTGCTAAAGCAATGGCATGACTTTGTTAAAGCCAGCGCTCATTTTAATTCGCCCACGCTAACATTTGTATCTTTAGGGGGGTTCCTGGGTTCTCGTGTATCAAAAAAGTAGTGTGTGAATTACAGTTCTCAGATCGCTCCGATATAAAGCAGAATCCTGGAGGCTGAAATTTGGACAAAATGTCTCTTTATGTAATACAAAGTGTCTGATAGATAAGTATGGTACACGTTGAAAATTCCCCCTTTGGGAGTAAATTCCAAACAGCTATTTCGTGAATTTCTTGTGTGGCGCGTCAAATGTTTTGTACCCCACAATATCATAAATAACCGTAAATGGGTGGGCGACAGTTTAACGAGCAAACGATGGGGATATATATATGTGTGTGTTTAGCGCCCTCTGGTGACGAATATAACTCGTTAAAGTCGTCTCCAAAAATGTTTACCCTGCTAGTTTACAAACTTGTTTTCCCCAAACTACATACCCTCGTTTCTTGTCAAAATCGAGTTCCAGCAGCAATGAAATTAGAACTTGTGACGAGAACCGGTAGTTTTCGAAGAAGTTCAGCTCGCACAAGCTCTGGCATTAAACTGGTATTAAACTGTCTCGGAGGCATCATGGCACGCTTGATGTTCTACTTTGTGAGTATTTTCATTTTATCCATGGGTGTGGGAAAAATATTGTCTCATTGTACAGGTACAAAATTTGTAAAAATTTCATGCGAGCTTTAAACAAACTGAATACACTTGGCCTGGCAAGAAGTCTGCCTTCTAATAAGGAATGAATTGGTGCGTTTCCGACTTTGATAGTGCCCATATTATACCTTTAGATCTACACATCCAGATGAACCTACAAATTTACTTTATTCGGCCCCAGTTATGGTTTGGTTATTTTATAGTCATTATACGGTATGTCTGTGTTGCCCAAACATCATCTTGTTGGTATCCAAAGAAAGAGGAAGTGAACTTTCAAACTGCTTGCGTATAAAATTAGAAAATGTTCGTAAGTTAACATGGGCAATTCACCCCGAAATGTCGATTTTTCCGACTTCGTTATTTCCGTACTAATTTGTGATTTTCATGAAACTGATATGAAATGAAACTAGAGAGCGTTCGAAGGGTATGTTTCTGCTATTGTTAATTATGCTCATACTCACCCTTTACGTCGGGCCCTTTTCAAAACGTGGCTATGGATTCGCCTTATTAAAAACGCGGGAATGTTTCTGTGGCCAGCGACCATGTCGAACAGAGGAGAAGTCAAAGTTTGAGAAAAGACGCAAGGTTGACATTACCATAGCCAAAGCCAGTTGGAGCGCAGATTGTGGTCAGGCCTAATCGTTTGTTGGATGGTTGAACTGCTGTAGGTTGGATAACTTTGCGTGGTAGACGACGCCACTGGCATTAAAATCACGCTCTTCGAAATGGCAACGAGACAATGGAGAAACACTGCCAGCGAAAAATGCGACTGGCGGCAGGATTTCAGCACCGTATGGGTCGACCTACATCGTTCGAATGAGACTGTTCGCATTTCATGTTATGCAGAAACCTCATTTTCTGGACCGTCTCGGTACCCTTAAAGGTTAATCTTATTCTTTTATCCTCTGTAATATCTTTTATTTAATATGACCAGTTTATTTCAATCATCAGATATGAATCTTGAGCTTCAATCGCCTTATTTTTTTCAATTGTCTATAATCGAATTTCTGATACCCCTTTAAAGGGACGAATCCTTAAAAACCTTAAGTTACAGTTGGGGCAAAACGTTTACATACACCTGGTAGAAAAACAGTTTTCCTCAATTTTTCGCTGTTTGAAATAGTTTTGCCAGCTTTTTCTTCGTGAGGTCAGACAAATCGTATCTCAACTTAATGTTCATAGTGTGTACTTTAATTGAAAATACTCAGAGACATTTATTACGGTTCAAAATATAAATATTTCTGAAATGTCGTTTTGTGAAAATTTACATTTGCCCCCTTACTGTCGTTCAAATCACTTCAAATCGTGGTCCACTGCCACTATGAGATGTGACAAAAATACAGAAAGTGGCACTAGATATTAGGGTTGGAGTATGTAAAATTTTGATTTATTTGTAAATATAAATAGGTTATATATGAATCATATATCTCTTGAGTGCTTTTATTTGACGCATACACCATGTACATTTAGTAGAGACCCATTTTGTATGTCGTGTGAAAAGAAAAGTTGGTAGGAATGAGTAAAGTTTTGAAATTTGAGGAAAACTGTTTTTGTTCTACCAGGTAAGTTGCCCCAACTGTATGTGCATGTATGCCGCATTCTCCAGCCTTGTTAACAGGTGTTTTAAGAATGAAAACGGACAAACACCGAACCGTAAAGGTGTACTGATGCGCGGCTCACTTAGACTTGATGACAAGTCGTGTTTTTGTCTGTGAACTTAAGTTTAAATCTATCGGCACGGCTCTGGTACAAGACAGTAACAAGTTTTGTCTTCTCCTCAAGTTGGGGACGAGGCAACTAACGGCCCTGCGCAAAGATAGAATTACGTGTATACCATCGCAGTGATATTACGCGTGGACAGCAAAACCAAATCAGTTACCGACTTGGCACCAAGTCTATGACTCACTTGGCTGTCATGCTGTCAAGATTGCCTTGCGTAGCTCATGTATGGCCGACCCTGGGGTCGCTACAAGACTTGGATTTGCGCGTGGGGCCAGGCGTCGATGACCGAACAGCCGTTCGTTGGGTACCCACTGAAAAAAGGTTAATGCATTGGCAAAAAGGAAAAGTGTGTAAAATGCTTTTAAAACTCCTCAGTTTTTCAAAGAAGGTGTAAATAAAATTTGGCCTCTTAAAGAAATAAAAAACAATGGCTCACGAAGCAACATATCGGAAAATAGGCAATTGGGTAGTGCCACTATTTCGTCTCCGTGCCTGACTTGATCGTTTCCAAAACGATTATTGTAATGTTACCTAACACAAAAACATCAAAACTTTACGGTATGACTTAAGCGGCCCTGCGCCATATTACTACTAGATGTATAAATCCCAGTAAAAAGAAATGAACAGTCTGCAATAAATGCGCTCTGACTCTCTTTTCCAGGGAGACATGTAAGCCCTTCCAATACATAACACATTATTCTACTCAATTGATTTAAAAGCATCAGCATTTACTGAAAAAATGACAAAGGAACGTTGATTCAAATTTAATAAACAAGTTATATCGCGATGATGTGGAATGTATTCACTGTTGCATGTAGTGAACTTCCGAGGTTAACAAAGCCTGTAGCGGTGCTTGAAAAGGGCGATTGAGGCACTTCGCACGAAATAATGCGTCGCTCAAGGCGTGCTCTAAGTTAAAATATTTGCCTAATTGTTTCCGTTTCAAATTCTTCAAATAATTTGTTTCCATTAATTGAAATACATTGCCAGGGTTGAAAACGAAATTTTGAATGGCAGTAAATAATGTCTGTCCATTTCTTCTAACGGCGCTGTTGTTTAAAAGCTTCCAGGTATTCCTAAAGAAGTAGATTATTTTACGAGATATTCAGACTAAAATCGAAAATCGAAGTCACGATGCAAGCTTTCGTATCTATCGTCCATTGGTCCACTGCATAAAGGCCTGGTAGCTAGGAGTTTGGTTAAGGATTACAGGCAATTGTCTGGCAAAGAGACTTAAGAGATAAAAATCTTGGAAAGGTGCCAAAACGTCAGTTGCTAAAAACATGTAAATCGTATCTAGTGGAATGTGTCTCTCGGTTGTTTCTAAGCGTTGCGGATTCTTCTTGTCTTTGACATCTCGTCCTTCCTCGAGTGGCAACCTTGACAAAGAAAACCTTCGAACGTTCAAAACATATTGTAGGTCGACGAATTCTGTGGAACGCCAACAGAGAAGACAAATTTGAGCTGGTTCTATGTAAACAACAAAAGAGGAAAGGTTTTCCAGCTGGAGATCCGTGCAACAGCAAAACATGTTACCAAGCACATTGCAAAAGTTTAATTTGCTTCCCCCGCCCCACTATTCTTCGGCTGACGTAAGATTGACATGGTCAGAATTGAATTTCAAACTGATCCTTTGATTTAGACTGTTCTTCCTTTGTGATTCCCTTGATGAAATGCCAGCGCAGGGTGGATGTCGAAATAGCGTTGATTAAGCGAGTAGACGACGTCATCGGGTCATATTATTTTTCTTGGGTTAGGATTGAATGGTCTTTATTTCCCCTAGGCATAACACGCGCTATTGGGCCTTACCAGTGATTAAAAGACAAGGTGGAACGAACCTGCACCTGACTGTCAGCGTGAAATTGCTTTCCAATCCCCAGAATGCCTCACTATTACACAAAAGTGACCAGGATTAGCCGTATTAAAGCAACAATATGGGGTTGCTTCGTTTGTTTTTTTCAGGTTGTGGTAAGTTGCTGTCTAACTCCATTCAAATGGATGATTTTTTTCAATGATTTTGCCTTCATTTTGTTGGGTCACGATCTCCTGATTATGCCCGGGGCACAAATGGTCTCCACGTGTGTAGGTTTCAGAGACTAACAATAGGGCGTTGGAAATTCTCTCGGTAAGGGCAATTCGAGGCAATTTTTTATCTTTTACTTCTAATCCTAAAATGCACCTTTGTGATTTAGTCAACATTTTGATTGCCCAATAGTTAGTTCAGCGTTCGGGGGTTTTCGTGCTTGTGTGAATTTCCATATTCATGAGCAAAGCTGTGATGTCATCCAAGGGAAGAACGTCACTGTTGCATCGATTCGTGCTCAAAAATCCGCTAGAATTTGTGATATTTTGCTGCCCTAAGTCTACGTTTCTTTTCCGGCCTATTGTTTTGTAAGTACACGGCAAATAAGCTAACATGTAACCCTTTTTCGGGAGTATTGTTTATGAGCAAATTTTTAGTCAGTAATTAAAACAGAAAACATATAAAAACTAAACTATTTTTTACATTTCCTGATCGACATTCCCCGATCCCATTTCCCGATCGGCGACAGCGCCCTCAGTTGCACAGATAAAAACTTGGGCGGTTTAAAATGTTCAATCCCAAAAGGATGTTAAAACAGTGTTCATGCATGAACATGCAAGATCAGATGTACAGAAAATGCGTTTAAAGTACTGCATCGCATGGGGACCCTTTAACAGTGTGCATTTTTGTTCATGTTGCCTTTTTTCTTTCACTGCGATGCAAAATGTTTTCTCATTCCCGTGTCGGAAATTCTCTTGGTTCGTGTATACGCCTCACTCTTTAAACCTCTTTCTGACGCGAAAAGAAAGGTGATTACACCGTTCGAGGCGAGTTTTGATCAAATTTGAAGTAGGGCGCAGAATTTATAACCAATTCCTCCGAGCCATTGGCAGTTCAAATTGAGGGGTTAGCTCACGCCGACACCTCCGTAAATGTGACAGTATAATCCGGGACAAAACGAGTATTGATGTTACCCGAACTGATGCAATCTTGCCGTCGTTGAAGAAATTGCTTTCTTTCGAAACAAGATCCATTACTTGAAGATAGCCCGCTTTAAAGCCCATCAAGAGAAATTTTGTTCCCAGGCGTTTAAAGAGGATCTACGGTACACCCGCCCCCGTCACTGTTCCTCTGTTTTCTGAAGGCTACGGCGGTAGCTCTATTTCACCGATTTATGATCATTCCCATAGAAACACTGCAATGCTTTTTTGGGGCCGTCTCCATTTGCGTCAGTAGGAAGTTTTAAAATGCTTAGGCGTAATACACGTCGGTTGACAGGTCCCGGCGATAGTGCAGGCAACACTGACTTCGATGCCAAAAAACCAAAAAAACAAAACAAAAACAAAAAAAATTTCCGTTGTCCAAGACACACACACACACCAAGTTAAAATTTATTTTCTCGTTTTTCATTTTCCGTTTAATTTACGGCAGATTAACCCATGACTTTGGAGGATTTCTATTCGAAAGATGATCACCGCTAAAAAAATAGTTTGAAGCCCATTGCTATTTTGAAAATTGATGCCTGCTCTCTCCCAAGAAATATAAAGCCACTTAGAGGGTCCCATGTTATCAAAATTGTACAGAAATGCAAGCTGGCAGACAACCTTTCAGTTATGGGACCCCCCCGCTCCAATTTCAGATGATTTCAGAGCATGTAAATTGTAAATTTTGGTGCGTGTATAAGACCATTTCGAGCCTATTACTGTCCTGCAGTGGTGAGAAGAAAAATTACCGTATTCACCATTGGCATTTAGTTCCCGTTTTCAAATTTTGTGCCGGTGCACCTGCGGCTTGGATACCTTTATTTATATTGCGCCCTCAAGAGCAGATATAACCACAATCAAAACCAGTACATGTACACACTATATACATGATGTACCGTATAAAGTGAATGGAATGGAAGAGATCATATCCAATCTTTTGTTCCGGTTCGTCCTGCATTGGTTTGTAGAAAACTCAGAGCTACATGCCACGGCTCAGTGTTACAATGTATTGTGCGGTCCCCAACTGAAGGCAATCATGGCATGAACAAGCAACGCATTCGTGATCGGGCGGCCATGGAAGGGGCAATATACGTCGTGTTAAATTTACCGGCAACATAATCACATGATACTGTCGCTTTCCAGTCGTTGCTCGGCTTGGTCAGTGGCCTTGCGTGTGGACAGATCAGTAATTTGCGTGCTCATGTGTGCATGCGAACGAGATTGGATTAATGTCTCCTTCATGGGATGCTTTCCACTTCCCCTTTTACCCAGGGAAATCAACATCGGAGACGCTAAATATGGGCCGCCAGCCTAACTAGTTTTCGCAACACTGATATATGTATTCATCGCTAAGTTCTTAAGGGACCATTTTGTCTATTGTTAGAGGCGCAAACCTTTTTTCCTACCTTCCAAAAATGTTGTTAGTAGGTCCTACCCTGACGGATTTCGGCCCCGACCGGGGAGTTTCTTTTGACGGTGGCACGTTCAGTCATTCTTGTATACATTTCCATCATCCTCATTAAATGGTTCGGCGTTGACACGCTGTGAACTACATGTATATGGGTAAGTTAAGTTATTGTCACTGGCTCCAGCTGAGAGTGTCGATTACGAGGTAAGAATGGTGTTTAGCCCAGAATCTTGCGTGTAGTTTGGGGGTGCGATTTGACGGAATCATAACGCAAGGCGTCACTGGATAGGAGGGCAAAATGCCCCATCAATGGAAAACCATTCCCCCCCCCGGCTTGTTGTGTCCCATCTAGTAGCATTGGACCGATGCTTTGTATAAGACACAGTTTTACTGGATTCTTCCCGTTGAAAAGCTGAAAGGTGAGAATTATTTGTCTGAGGCTTCTGAAAGGTTTCTATCAGAACTTGGACCCAAATTTTCTTTCCGCCTCAAATTGTCTCAAATTAAGCCCCCAAATTATTGAAAAAATTAACACCAACATGAGGGCTTCCGTAGTTTACGATCAGGCTGGCAAGTACATGCAGTCTGGTTTACTGATCTGACGATGTCTTTGAATGTTTCTCCAGCAGGCTGGCAGGCATCTCATTAAGCACAGATCTGGAGGCAGCAGTGTTGGAATTAGGGAAGATCTATGTATTCGTCCGAGCAATGCTTGAGAGTTGAGGCGCAACGCCGGCACGGGCGATCAATGTGAACACGGGGCTTGACGCCTGACTCTGATATTTGTTAGTGTGAGCTTTAGTTTTAAAGCCTAGAAACACGTTACCTCTCGAGTGTTAACTTAAGGCAGGTTGCGATAAACTTTGAAAATTTTCGGAAACCAGCACGAATTGTCAGCCACAGCGGCTACCTCACTATACGTCTCGTCAGAATTGTGAGAAGCTGGGAACCAGACCAGGTCGCTGAGTCAATGATAGCATGGCAGACGTTCATCACGTGAGCAGCATGCTGTGTGCAATTGAAAATGGTATTAAGGTCATACCCCACTGTATGCATTACCCATATTATGTCAGAGCGTTGCCTGTGGTTTATTTTTATGATATTGCAATCGACTGCGTGTCCCCCTTGTCAAAACGCAGCTGTAGAGAATTATTTTGTTAATTGAACTTGTGAATGACATGCGCCTTAAATACTGGTTGATTCGTACGTTGCGTTTGTGTAAATAGAGAGCACTTAAGGGGGATTTTGACTGCAGGTCGTTTGATTTGGTAAGACTATGCACGAGGGTAATGCACGCTACCTATCTGCCGTTTTGGTTAGTACTAGTATGTCTAGGAAGTGTCTGTTTACATTAAGGTAGATTGCGCACTGATGGGTCCTTTGCTCTTCAGCGCGCGCTGTGGAGGAAGGTCTTAGACGCAGTGACTGTGTCGCCAGGCTGCATGGATGTTGATGCTTGCAGAAACGCCATCAGAAGCCATCAATTCGCATTCAGCGAATCTCCGCTAAGCTGCCCAATCTCAACTTCACGGCGACCGAGTTGTTTATTTACCGAACGAGACTGGGCGTTTGAAGGTATTGAAGCGATCACCGACGCTCATACGGTATTTTGATTTCGGATGAAAAATTAATGTATGAAGCTGTGGTTGGTAGACAGATTACAGAATCAGGTATAAATATCACTTACAAGCTCGCACAGTTGCTTCTTAGCCACGTGACACATCGAGTCATGAGTTTACTAATTAACCCAATCGGATTTGGATATTTTCCTCTTGCTCAACGCACCTGCTCTCTCCCTGATGAGGTAGGATTTGTTAATAGCGCCATCTATTGGTTGAGCTGCCGAAGGTACATTAGACTCGTTCGCACGTCGTCTCCGAATAGGTACAAACTGAACAGATGGCCGGCTAATAACTGTAAGTGTACAGTATATGTAGGGTAGTGTAAATACACCTAACCTAATGCCTTGATTTTTATAGGCCAACTGCCCACAATCGACAACTGAAGGAATAGACTTCCTTTGAGGGTTTTAACGTCAGTTACCTGTTAATTCTTTGCTTAAAACACTATTGTAACTGACCTATCACTGACAATAATGTTTTGCATCTCAAGCTGTGTCGCCATTGTTTGCATTCCTGCTTGCGTTACGAGCTTACAAACCGAACGGGGAGAGAGGTTAAAACCTCGTATACACTTTTTCTGAGTATGAAAAATCATGATGATGAACTTGCGAATCGCTGGTCACTTTCAAATTTCGCGGGTGTTGCTAGCTAGCTCCGCGCTGCTTCCTTTACGCCACATACACAAGTTCTGTTCGATCCTCTACTAGTATCAGCATTCACTGCTTTTCCAGCCTTGATTTTTAGGTGTTGTTCTAACTATGTTTTCTTTGAAATTTACATTTCTATTAACCACAATACGTACATGAATATCATTGTGCCTTGGCAATAGGGGATTTAGCCAATAAAGCTCTCCATCCATCATCATTATATGCCCGCTGATGTACACTTTGGGGGGAGGGGGTAATAAAAAGTCTACTTTTTGTACGCTCGTGAAAATGATGAAAATTATGGACGGTCCCTTATTATCATATTCTAAGTGGTATATGTACATTCCCGGTACATGTCATTAATTATAAGGGTAGCGAAACAGGAACTATAGATGGTATACATTATACGTTAATATGAAACCTACCTCGTGATTATGTAGCCGTGGTTTATGATTGTTTTTGAACCTCTGCATAAACACAAACGAGCTGAGCTTTCTATTGAAGTTCTTGACCTTCCCTAAAGCTTGGCTAGTCGTGAGAAAAGGTACAGGCCTTAGAACAAAGTTAGAAGAGGACAGCGCCGTTAAGTGCACCACCGTTATGGATAACAAGAGAGTGGTAGACTCTCTTGTTTAGCCTTTTCGACACGGACTTTTCAACCCAAACTGCTACAGGCTTCCCTCATTTTGTCTTGGGGATATGCATTTTTCACTCGCACATTCTTATTTGTTTAATGAAATCGCAGAGCAGAAGACCTCTCTACAAATAACCAGCCCTGCTGGACATTAGTTTGTACTTGTCGTGTAAACAAAACGATATGATGTGCCAATGCGAACATCGTGGCTTCTGCATTCAGCACACGGATGTTGTAAGTCCGTGGATAAGCTGGGACTTGTTGGCATACACTTCGTCGTACGAGAATGTCATATAGCAACCTTGCATCCTTGGCACGGCTCTGCCTGTTTCATTTTGAATCGTGTGGCAAATTGGTCATCAACTCTGGGGGCGATTCATTTGCAGCGGGCTTTTTCTCCCATTACCGGAAGGGTATGAGTTTCGCCGGCGTTCAACTTCAGGCGCCATGACGTGTATTGCACCTAATCTTAGTCTGGATTTCCAAAGTTGAGTATGATAGAAATGACACCCGTGAAACGAGGTCCATCATGGGAGATTTAGCCCCCAAAATGTGAGGGAAGGAAACTATTCGACATTCCAGGAGTAACTGGGGGAGAAAATAGCCACAGTATAGGCCAGTATTTTAGGCAATGTAATTTCTGCGTCCCATTTTGAAACGAGGAGTGGGCGAGACCATGATCAAAAGATCCGACGCAAAGTACAAGAAACAACACCTAATTTGATCTCATGATGAGTTTCATAATTGGTTTAAGGACTGTTGCAGTTAATACAGTATGGCTGAATACGATAGCATACACAACAGCACAATGACTTGTTCTTATTCTAAGGATTTTTACAGGGCAACTAATTTCATGGCTGAATGGATGCCTTTATGAATTAATAAACCTACCAGTAATTACGATTTATGAATGCATCATTTTATGGAAGTACTTGATAGTCGTGCACGCCTATTTACAAGAAACTAGCTGTGCTTTCATCATCAGTAAGCCGTTAGTCGAGACACCGGAAAGCAAGAGAGAGATTCAAAAGCCGAAATGGTTCAGGTCTTTGCAAACATTTCCCTTGCCGTTGTCAAGGTGGCCCTCATATCAGAAAGACATCTTAAAGCCTCGTTCCTCGGCCTCTCCAACGAGAGACCTGATTTTGGTGCGCTGTGCGGTGTATGGTACTGTGCATGTTCATGTATTTGCATATGCCCTTGGTTGTCGGTACTCGATCTTCATGAAAGCAATGAGTCATGACATTATATTCAAATCTGGTATTAGCTTTGCAACGCACCGTGTGTGTAACTTCATTTAAAATCTGTCTGTCTGTCCCACATGACTTTGGTCAGTTTTCCATGTTTGTCATTGCATGGTTCTTTCCCGACAAAGGCTAACAATGTATAACAGCCGAAGAAATGAGAGAGGACTGGTCGCAGACATTGGTCCTTGTATTGCTCATACTAATTGCCTCATAAGGCAGACAGGTCGCGTCGGTATGTTTCACACAATGTAATTATGAACCGTTTATCTGAATCAATTTGCTGTGTAAAGCCCACATTATAATTTACCAGCCGAAAGATGCATGGCGGTAATGGTGTGCTGAATTCAAACCCAACGTTTTGCATAATTCACAAGTAGATTAATGGTGCTTTAAACGCTTCTGGGCTGACCCGCATATTTCCGTTGACGGAATTAATTTCAGCTCCCATGCGTTTGCGTCAAGCCTAGTGTCACGACGGATCTCACAAAGAGGAAGAATCCTCCTTCGAATGCAGAATTTAATACCTGTCGTACTAAAACTAAGGTAATCTCCGTGGAACGTCAGATTCTTTCAGGTGTACCTATTCGAGTAGCCTCCATTTACTTTTCTTTTCTTTTTTGTCTAAATCATCAGAAAGATCGCTGTCCTCAAGCTAAAAGCACATAGCGTTTGAGACAAATAGGTACAAAAATCATGCCTGAGAAAGCACGTATAAGAAGGTGATTTCATGTCAATTGTTTACGTTTTCTTGGATGTATGCGGACTCTTTCTGGCTCAGATTCAGCTAGTTTTTGCCACTTCTTGGGCAACTGAAACAAACTGTCCAAAAAGGGGACTTTCAGAAATTGGAAAATTCAGAAAAGCGTTCATTAAAAAACGTAAACATATCCATTAGTGGCGGGAGAGAGACTGCAGAGATTGCCCTGCTTTTCTCTCCAATGACTCGAACTCCATTTGTTTGCTGCTGTGAGTCGGAACTCGCCGCTGGCCTATATCGTCGCGCTGTCGCTGGCGGTGAAACGGTGAAAGGGTCGTGTGCGGCCCTCTTTTGTGCCGGAACCTCCAACATACACGGTAATTTCATTTTTTAAATGTATTTTTTAATCAAATTTTCAGGCCAAGAGCAATGGGTTCCTTTTCTCTCCTTGAATGAAGGGTCACAGTTCCTGACCCAGATGGACGTGCGACAATCCCCTCCTTATTTTTGAATAAAGAATTCAATCAGGAGAAACCGTCATTGTGATAACATGAATGCCTCCTAATTGTTAGTTAATGAACGAACTGCACCCCACTGCCTTATTTCACATTTCCTGGATGCGAGCTAGACATAAGTAGACAAACCTTTTAACACCTTGTTTTTCTCAGTTATGATTTTTTTCCAGTTATTTTTTACCCTTGGGCTATGGGGCGAAAATTGGTTCGCAGCTGGACGACTTCAGGCGTGCATCCCGTAGGTGATGTTATTACAATCCAGCCGAGTTTGAAAACATGATAAATATATTCCAGCTGCTGGGCGTTCTCACTGTAAGCACATTGACCCATCCTTCTCTCTACATTCGAAGGAGTGAGACTAGGAACTAGACGTTTTAGGAAGAAAATTACTCTGAATTTGGAAAATATTTCAGTGGAAAGGTGAGTAAAATCTCGCTCTATTCCGTTGATTAAATTTCACTCAGATCGTCTGGTCCCTAGGTTCAATCAGGGGGACTGAACTTTCACTGCATTGCAGTAAATGTTTCACTCTTTGGAATTGAGAGAGCTGTTCTGTTAATGGATAAGAACAGATTCCGTCAGGGTATCGATTTTACCGCAAGATGTAATTTTACTAAAACGGTCTGCCGATGGAAAATACTATTTTGTTTCATGCCCTAGATATTTATGTTGCGGGCATGTCATTTTGTACTGAGCCAATCAGAGCGTCTCCAAGTGTGGTATATGTGTGAGATGTTAGGTTTACGGCAACCTCGAAAACATGAAATTATACCGTCAGGTAGCTTCTTTAGTATGCATCTGTTTTGCACATCAACATCACGGTATTACTGATAATTGTTTTCTCCACAGACCCCGGAGTTTATTTTGTTTACTTGAAATGCCATATTCAGTCCATCGTAAGCAAACTTTTCAGTAAACAGAAACGCGTCATGGCTCTCTGAAATGTATAGTGTTTGAATGTGTCAAATGCTTTCTCGATTACCTTTGCAGCGACAGCGACTTCTAAAGTTGCCTTTACACTCAAAGATGTTGACGGACGAGGTGCAGTATTACCAACCGCACGGCGTCCTGGTCATATTCATTTGCCTATCCCAGATAGCTAGCGGACTGAATTTTGACTTCCCCTATCTTCGATGGACGCGACCAACTATTATGCACCCTGTAGCTTTTGAACCGCTGCCCAAGCCCTGGAGAAAGCAAACGAAGTAGTCTTGGGGTTATGAAAGCCCGCCGATCCCGCGACCGGCACGCACCCATCGATCGACTGGAAGGATGTTGCAGGCCAACCAGCGGCAACTTGAATGCAGGGAAGCGCCCCAAGATCGACCTCCGTCTAACGGCTCGTGCCAGCGGCGGCAGCGCCTGCCTCAGGGGACCTCTATGCGGCCTAATCTATGAAAGTGCTCGTCCCATTTACTTTTTTTTCATATATACATGTATACCTCAAATTACCTTTGGATTTCATCTATTTTTTTCCCGACTGGTTTATGCAGACACCCCTTAAATGGAGGTGTGGAGGGGATTGTGCACGAATCGCTAGAGGGGTCAAAAGCATGAGCGTGACATGACTGGATGACTTAAATGAATGCTAACCTCAGTAATGTTCGATGCATATGTTTTTGAGAATGATAATATCTTGTTCCGGGTGAAAATTCATATCTGCAGCGACCACGCATTCTTGAATTTTCTTTTAAAACATTTATCAAACTTTTCTTTCCTTAGTTTGGTCTGGTATTGGAGAAAATACAATGCCACTTATGCCGTCACGAGTCACTTCAGTGCCCGCTTGAAAAGTGTTCATTTCCGTAAGAAAACTGGACATCGAGGAGACTTTGAAACTGCTATCGGATATTACGATGAGCAAATACCAGCGTCATTTCGTCTGTTATTCTTCTGAGACATCGATGTTATACACAGACGCGGTTGTTTGGAAACTTCAAGCCTGGGTCCCCCGGCCCAAGCGTCTGTTTCCCATATCCCGTCTGAGATCCTGAACAAATCGTCGTTGTATTTGTCCAGAAATTGAACATTGCAGAGCAAACACGCCATACGCGCTGTGCAAACGTCGGCCCGGGACCCTCTCCCTCCGTCCCCGTGACAGCCTCAGAAAATGATGCAATTTGACTCGTTCGTTGAAATCAGGGGGGCTCTGGAGGCGGGCCTGTCGTTTGTCCTCATCGCTGCCTCGCCTCTCCTGTTGTCTCAGCACACACGAGTCCCAGGTGGGTCCGAGCGTGGGCAAGTTTGCAGCTGCCATTTATTGTCACCATGGTACCTCTGAACCTTTTCCCCGCCGCGTGCGCGGCGAGAACTGTCAGAGCGGATCTGTGGAGGGGTAACAGTCAAAGTCTCTATCGGATGTTTTCTTCCCGCCGGTTGCTTCACTCTTTCTAACAACGACGATGTGAACTCTGTGAGTGCTCGGCGGACTTTGGTCAACACAAAACACCTGCATTGGAACGCGTTCTTACCGCCTCCCTTCCGTCTCCCCGCCCACAAATTGACTGGAGGTACTGCTGCCCCGACGCTTTGACAGCCGCCTTTCTCGTGCGTGGGCAGGAAACAAAGTTTGGAGAATCTTGAAGTTCGGATTCCTGGCGATTTTGGTATCGACTGGTTTCACAAAGTGACGTCTACAAACATCTTTACATGCATTTAGGAACAATTCCGCCGAGAAACATAGTTGACTTTTTAGCAAATTTTGAACAGCATAAAACATTCCTAATGTCAGTCCAAAATCTTTACAGTTCACCGAATTACCACTATCGCACTGATTCCGCGTTGCATTAGTTCTTAAGAAAATGACCGTTTGTATCAAACAGGTAAGTTTGCCACCAACAACTTGCTTTGGAAAGACCTTTTTTCAGCCAAGGAGAAGATGGTCAATATCCGCTCGCGCAACATCGGTACATCTGCATGTGATAGCTTTGACATACTGACGATTGAAGTTGAGCTGTTTGCCTATTGGATAACAATGAACATGTTCCCCAGGCTTCTAAATTCAATTTGTGTTTTACCTTATCTGATGAAGTGATAATCAATCGAGGGATGAAAATATAAAAGCTGATTGCCCACTCTGAAATTGGAAAGCTATTTGTGATGAACTCATGGTGGAACACTTGATTCTAAATCGTTTATAGGCTATAACGTTTGTCCGTATTAGGCCTGTAGCTTTTTATCCGATACAAGTCGCTTCAAGGTATTTCTGAAACTCGCACAAACAACTTTAGAAAGATGTTTAATTCAAGTGTTTCTTGTTACAGGAGAGAACTTGTATACTTTACCTTATGCTGTTGAAAAAAATCGACTCTCAACCGCCCCCTAGAAAAAAAATTCGAAACCGAAGCTAGAGATGGTGGAAGCTGCCACGATCTGAATTATCCATTGCGTATGCAGCTGTCAGCTGCTTGAGGCTGGGTGGCAAACACAAAGTGCTAGGCCTATGTGATAGTTATTGTAGACGGCGTTACTGCAAAGTGCGAAGACTGGGTACAAAGTTCCCCGACCAGTGCGAATCAATTTACAGGTTTTGTCAAGTCTGATCAAATTAGGAGACTAATTTGGTGGGGAGTTCGACTCCTGCAACCGACCATATATATATTGTATAGTAGTTAGCTTCTTGTTAGGAGCTAGGTATGTACGTCGAACTCTGCGTACGGTTGAAGCTTGACAGTCGAGGCAGGTAATTTTATCATCGGCCCTGCCTTGTATGCCTCTCCAATCACACATGTAACCATTCAATTAAAACGTACGTTCTCTCGGTCTTTTTCTCTGTCCTTGCTCTTCTTTTGTCCTCTGTTCTCTGTTTTTCAATGCAGAGCAAGAAAATTAAATACATGTACTCCGTAACTTATCTTACCTACACTGACTGCCATGCATGCGTGTGTGCGTGCCTCTAAAAGGCTATCACGACATCGATTCCTGTCATTCTGACGGAGAAGTTGTCCTCGTTGGCTGTTATCGATCGGGGAAGGGGCTCTTTTAGTCCCCATGATGATTTTTGAGCCTGTGTTCCTTGGGCAAGCCTTCCGTAGAAATGGGGAATACGCCTCAGACCGACCTTCTAGACAGACCGTCTGTTTTACAAGTGTTGGGCCATTACGGCCAGCCCATGCTTCGCTCGGAAATCTTGCCTATAGGATGCCTAGCTTTATAGAGCCCGCATCGACCAGGGGAGAAGATTGCCAAGTTGTGCGAATTTTGGGGTAATTGAGTATGTTTGTTGCACATCAGAGCAAATGGACAGTGCGGATTCTTTCCACAACAATAACCTTGAAAAAAATACGCCTGTACAATCTTATCTGTGGGGTACCTGAGGCTTCCAGGAAGGTACCTTACCTGTACATTTTGCTGTTGGGTCTCGTTTTTTGACATGCCAATCTATAATACATTCTAAAGCTGTATTTTGTATTATACCATAACCATAGAATTCTTGTCCTTAAATTTGCCAGTCACCTTAACGCTTTTTATGTAGAATTGTATTTCCAATTTCCTTACCTGGCTTAAGCATTTCACTCTTTACAAATTGGGAAAGCGGCTGATAGTGTCGTCTTCGGCTGGAAAATGTCAACTACCTGCACTTTTTTCCCAAACTGTTAAATTTTTATGACTAGCCTACAGAAACAGTCATATCCTTTAACAACATTCATCAAAATGTTGAAAGAAAAGGAAAAATCAAAACAGACTGATCTTTGGTACTGTTATGAAAGGACGTTCCCTACTTCATGTCAGTTTAGTGCTATCTTGTTGAATTTAAGTTGTTCTTTATTGTATTTGATCGTAGTGTCATACCCACACTGTGGTAACAGTAGTCCGTTTGTCCCTATTACGTTTAAAAGGCGCAAGGTAAACGATTTGTCCGTTAACAGATAACACGGCCTCAGTCTGCAATAATGACAATGCAACAAGGTTAAAGTTCATATCCCGGAACTGGTGGCGTATTATCCAACAAAGGCCAACTGCAATCCGGTGCAGCCGTACATTTGTTCCGATTTTACCAAAAGCCCTTGTTGTACGTTTAGATAAGAAATGACTTTCGCATTTGTTGACAACAGTTTCTTAAGACCTACCGTTCTCGCCGAATACCACATTTTCGATTAGTTGTCAGTCTTTTTCATGGGTTGTGCATAGGCAGAAGTGTTGGTGCGTGGACAATGCTGCCATGAATAGACTTCATAAAAAATTACATGCACAAGGTTGTGAAATCTTACAAAATATCTGACTGCGCTGAGCTTTGACTTTTTCTCTCTGGATGTTGTCCAGAACGATGAAAATCTAAACCAGATGTGATGAAATGTGTCGTACGTGTAGCATGTGGTGATTGATTTTATTAATCGAAGGCTGGCGTACACACAATGATGACAAACTTTCCTGCCGACGGTGGTATTTACAGTGCGAAGTCTGTCAGGCCTTTCGGGTTGTAGTTGTAATGTCTCTCCCTCGTATCGCGGCTATCTAAGAGTATTTGGGATTCGAGTGACTGCGAACAAGACTCCGTTCTGCCTACTAACTACTAATCCGCAGAGCAGGCAGTTTATTTGTGCGTATAGGGGGATGCTAGCCGCTGAGATGACGCAGCCTCCTCTATGTCGTATTCCTGTCAGCCTTTAGCAACGCATCCACTCCATCACAGTCCAACTGCCGTTAGGTGTCATCCCAAAAAGCGGTCAAAAATGCTTATCAACTTGTAGGTGCTGCTGTCTAACGTCTGTCACCGTACGTTAAAGTGGCGACGTTCAGGATACGGTCTCTGCGTAAATGGGCTGGGAATCTCTGCCGTACTTCTGTGCTATCTTAGAAGAGAACGCTCAGTGTACCGCGTCATATCTGTGCCATAAGAAGTAGTGAGGCGCGGTTACTTGCGTAGGACTGTTGCATGTATTTGGACGTATTTGGCTGTTATCAGTTAGATAAAATGTTATTTGAAACGCTACACCATCCACTTTATCGGTGTGGATTATATATATATACAGCCTTCCTACTGTTTTAAAAATTGGGTATTTGAGTTCTGTTTGTGATTTTGACAAGCGCAATTAAGTGTTTTGTGCGTATTTGTATCCCATTAATAACAATACAAGCACGGAGAATACAATTGACGGAGTTTCCTTCGATGTGCACAGCGGTACGTTAAAAATGTATATACTCTTTTGTTTGTGTCCCGTGAGCGGGAAAGCCCTCAGAAATATTATACTAAGTTTTCGCCCACTTAATACGAGAACTTGTAGGTTATGCCCAAACTAATTCGCTCAGTTTTGCTATAGTGGACTACACTTCAGTTCTTGTGGGATTTACCTGTCCGCGGACCCGTCTGTGACGTGAAGGGCTCCAGAACTTAGGCTCACGACGGGAAGCGGCATACGGTAAAGGAACTGTGCTTCCTGAAAGCGAAACCTCTGACGGTGCAGGCTCCTTAGAGTACCGGACATCGTTTCATCTTCACAGCGAGCTGTCAACACTTGGGGAATTATCGCGTTGTTTGCACCACTGACAGAGGTTATTACACGTCGTGGTTTGACTTTTTGGGTGTATTAATATTGCCCACTCCAGTTCGAACGGGGCAGGCATGCAGCGCATGCCGCGTTTCGATGAAAGCCATCAGCGTCAAGTTGACTAGAGGGAGCCAGATTTTGCAGATGCGCTTAGAACAGAAGGAGAAAAGTTAATACAACGTATAACGATTTGTGGCACTGAAGTGGACAGACTCGAGTTTGGTAGAGCAAGATTGTCATCTTGGGACAGGGATGAGGGTTCCCCTTCCCCTCCATTTTTTTAAATTCTAATGAGGGGTCCAGGACGTTAGCTCTGCCCAGGGCCCCCAAGCCAGTTTTGGGCGATGCATCTCTTAGGCACGACCAACCTTTGAGCAATGCCTGCCCGTATCCCGTGGGAACGCAACAAGAGTTAGCAAAATATTGCTAAGAGTGTCATTTGAGACGAAGACGCGAGGACATTGCAGGCCGGAATGTATTGCATGCACCGGCTTGCCGTCGGGGCGCATCTCGTTGATCTTAATCCAGTGGAGTAAAAAGGGGGCAAGGAAAAAATATAGAATGACAGAATTAGAGTAATGTGTGCAGAAAGCTAGACAGGATGGTAGGCCCTCCGCACGGTAAAAAAAAACCCTGTCTTGATTTGCTTGGGGTACTAAGTTTGGTATGATGACAATAGGTCAGATGTAAGCCTTAGGCATGCTCGAGGTGTCTTCTTTGGCTGCTGTTGCGTTGATTATGATGAGATGTGAATTCCATTCCATTGTGTTTGTTAGCGTTGGGGGGGCTTGTTTGTTGGGATATTGGTTTTGTTTGAGATAGTATACGATTTTGGTTCACTGATTTATATATATATTTTACAAATTTCCTGAGTACGATGGACATATCAATTGGGGCGAATTTTGTTTTTATTTCAGAGCATGCGGACAGAATGAAAAATTAGTTGCATAACGGCTAGAAAGACGTAAAAGGGAATTGACTGGATTATCCTGTTTGACTTTGTTCTGATTGAAGACTTTGAATCGGTATTCGGTACTCGCTTTTACGCGTCGTTAGGGTGTCTTGCTTAATACCACAGCAGACAGGACTAAAATATCACGGGTCTGTTTACATAACCAGCGAACTAAATACAGAGAGCCTCTCATGATAAATGAAATTTTCGTACTATTTAATATTGTACTCTTTGTACGATAGATATGCCAAGGCTACATTTGATGCAGTCGTTATCGAAATGGTGCAGGAAGAGTTTATCCCGTTCTTTGCAATGCTGTCAAACTTGCTTTTTTCATATCAAAAGAATGCATTAGGCCATTAGGCTATGGGTACATGGCGGTTTACATCCACTCTGACAGGGCATATGCCATCCATTTGTCTTGATTTATCGCGAAGATGACTTATGCGTTATGATGAATACCGCCAGAAGATTTCATTCTGGCCTTTTTCAATCGTCAACCGTTCGGTATAAATATGTCGGGTCCAAATGTGTCGGTCTGGCCACAGACTCCCCATCGGCGTCATGTACTTGCATAGAAGACGCCAAGTCGAAACAAAAACGGTACACGTTTGCCTCTTCGCCACAACGAGAAATGAGATGTAATTAAAATCTAGTGCATTTATCCGCGTGGTATACACTTGAAGTGTGGCTGATGGCTGAGATGAAGCTGTGTACTGTTTGCACAGCCTTTGCTCATAAAGTGCAGAGCTGAAGGTGATCAGATAATTATTGAATCAGCCATATTTGATGCCAAAGGATTTCGCAGAGGCAGCACAGTCCGTGTAAAACAGTTGATCTTTCCTGAGATATTTGCCATGGTCTTTTACTAACCTCCTCGTATCGGAGAAGGGGCTGACCTTCAGCCAACCTCACAACTGCAATATTTACCCAAACATGGCGGCAAATGCGCTGTGCACAGACATAGGTACAGGGCACATACGGTGAGTGATTTGTGTCGCCGCACTCAATTATGGGGGAATTTACACCTATCTGGGGCCAGAGATCAAGTTGAGTCTGGGCCTGAATCAAGGGAAGTGAATCCCTGTCTTGACCGGAGAAGATGGCTTCTCCATCAGCTGCATATTGGGCTACGTGCGAGTCGGGAATGAATGTGACAAACGCGTTGGCAGTTGGATGCAGCCTTACACGGGCTGGTCCTGTCTCGGCTCAGTCGGGGGTTGGAGGGTCTTAGCCCCTAGCTCTGCACCCGACCCCAGGATGGTCTTGCCGTGTAGGGCCAAATTGATTCGTAAATCAGTTTATGCGTGCCGAACATGCCTATCATTGGGGGCTTGCTGTGGTCGAACATGTGTTCGACCGTAAGGTTGTCCTGTTTTAGAACCGCGAGCCTGCAGTTGCTAGCCGATTGAATGCAAGTGGGTTACGATAACTATGAGAACGGCTTCCACTGCCACAAGATTTAACCAACAAATGTTGGGAGATTGGGTGCTACCTCTTTGACTTTGGCTGTGCTTCTATGTCGAAGCTCCGGTATAACCGTATTCGGCACATGTATGGAATTCGCCACAAGGACGGAGAGGCAGGCGTCTCCGACCGGTTCAGTTTCGGCGTGCAAAAATATTGATCTTCATTACTTGCATTAATAATTCAAAGACTTGCCCTATGCGTTCAGCAGGTTCACTATTTATGCGTATTTTTGATTCATTGATACCACAGAAGTACAACGAGGGTATTATATTACCAGATTTAGCTGTATTTTGTTACTTCCGCATGGCGCCCTGGCGAATATCCGCTATCTTCTTCACGGTCTGTCGGATATGTTACGATCAAGGTGAAATTCTTTATGGTTTGTTCTGGAAGGACAGTGTTGCTGGTATCATGTTACAATGTGGTTTAACATACAAACTATAAATGCAACAACGCTTCTGGCTAACACTTCCAAGGCAAGTGTAAATAAGACATGCTTGTCTAGATTGCCAAGAACCCTTGACTACCTTGTTTGTAAGATCGATTTGGACATGGTTTTTGGGTCTAAACTGCCGTCTCTTTGTCTTGCTTTTGGAGTAAATTGCATGATTATGAAAAGGGACAATGCAATGGGTTTTTGTTTCAACTGTAACCATGAGAAAAAGTACCATTGTGTTTCAAATAAACTTATTCTCAATTTTCTTTTGGTTTGTTTTTTTTTTTTGCCTTAAAAAACCTATTCTGGTGTCTTTTTGTGCTTATTCACATTCCCATATTCAGGAGCAAAACTGTGCTGTCATTCCAAGGAGAAAAGCTGTAGGGATCATAGACGATTGCTGTTCTAACTTTAGTGTTCTTTTGTGATTCATATAGCTGTGTAAGTTCAACGTAATAGGCCAATGAGCAACACGTTCCCCAATAGTTTTCCTCAGGGAGAGGCTCACAGTTTGTAACTGGACAATTTTAAAATGTGCAAAACAGTGCACTTCAACCAAAACCATATCAAGTGGCTTTCAAGCACTGAAGACGAGTGTAAAGTTGCACAAAACTGCATCAAGGAAAATGTTATCGTCCACACTTTAAGTTGAGAATTTCATCTGATTACGTTCTTTAGTTCATGAATTTTGAATTGTGTTATATGAATTCTTGGCTCGTTCGACCAGCCTTATTTGAAGCGAGTTCCCACCTTAATAGACATACGGTGGCTGATGGTTTAAAAATTCATCAACTAGGAATACGCGGCAGACAAGCGGACTGACCTTTCAAGATGTTCGGTACTCGCTCCTGGTAAGATAGACCAGCCGGTTTTCATAGTCCAGGTTTTATGAATCATGACGCCCATGGCTACCTTTCAAGAAACATCTTCCATTCATGAAGCAAGCTCATGCTCTTCTCTGATTGCTAAAAGTAACATGTCTTCCCGGAGTGGTTCGGGTCGGTCACCGTATGGTTTATAACCCCTAAGGTATAGGTGGCTCGAGCGCTGTCACCAGCTTTTGATATATAGTGTCTCAGTTCTTGTATTTGACAGGTACTATATGCACCAAATAAAGCTCACTTCGTGTTGCATCATCGCCAGCCGTTCCTTTGGTAATTTGAATCAATGATATGTACGCAGGTAACCGTAAGCCCACCTAATCGGGGGACTTCGCCATCGTCGAAGAGCATCTGTCTTCTAGCCTCGGCCTCCCTCGACCTTTTGGGGTCTGGGCTGGCTGCTCGGCCACATCAACTGATCGATTCCCAAGGTACACATAAATGCGTTCGATGTGATTAACGCGCCTGCGTATCGATATATAGGAACACGCAAAGAGCCTTCCCCGAGCCATTTGTCAGTATTATATCCAGCGGACAAGCACCATAAATTTCTAAACGTGATGGACTTCGTATTATTTTTCAGAAATTATTCCTCACGCACGCTATATTCACACGATCGCGTCGCCGGCTTTGCCGGCCTCCCCCTCGCATATTTAGCTTGACGGATCACAGAACAATTTGATTCCGCGCGCTCACAATTAGCTGCTACACCTCTGCAGATACGATGAGCAT
This sequence comes from Acanthaster planci, assembly GCF_001949145.1. Next base: position 806,935 of record NW_019091389.1, on the reverse strand, counting down.
AGAAACGTGCCCGATGAGAGTCGTAGTGGTAGCAGTAATGGTGAAGAACATTGATGGTTTGGTGCCCAGACATGTACATGCGTCATCAAGCAAGAGATGACAGCCGGCTTAAGAGGTTTTACGAACAAAATGTCACTGAGCACATCTGCGAGTTAGAGGGCAATTATTTGCAACAGTAACTCTGCCGCTTGGTAAATTCGTAAAATTCGAAGTTAAAACTGCAGACTGCAACGTTTTAGAACTGCCTTGTCGTGTCACTTGTCAATTATTAAGAAACTGTTATCAAACATAAAGAATGGTTTCAGGCAACCAAATTTAAACTTCCACAACAAATCTATACATGTACGTCAGTTTTGTTCTATAATTGCAAATACCAAACTAAAGGTCCCTTTACACACGCTTGTGGTAACGAAATTCAACGCGTTCAAAATTATAGTACACATTTTTTCTCGGCCTAATAAGTTGATTACATTCAGAGCAGGAAAACACACGGTTGCTTGAGAAAGCGCTGCGTTAGCAACCAAAGCAATTTTCCAAAGATACCACGCTGAGACTGTATGTTCTGGCCAATCAGCGTTCTCGCTGGGTATGATGTCACGGTCTGTCTGCTACGTTATTGTCGTAAAATATCATTAACATAAATTTTCGAATGGGTTTCAGCTCCTGTGTCAACGTTAAGTTTTGTGCAGCATCACCATTTTCTGTAACCACTTTCAATTAGCCTTGAACAAGTTATATTTTACAAAATTTGATTAATTTTGATGGATTGCTGAGGATAATGAGGGACGCCTCGTCATGAATAACAGCAGACAGCATTATGGTGAATGGTACGCTAATGGCGTTTTCCATGAAATGGAAAATACACACTTTTGCTCGGGCATTTTATATGAATAGGGATAAAAGAAGATCGAGCAGCTTCATCATCAATTGTATGTTGTATCAAAACTGAGCAAACGATCTGCAATGAAAAGAATATCCCAAGGTACTTGCCAAAGGTTTGGGTGGCTCAGCGTAGTATACACATGTTCCTGCCCCCCCCCCCATATTGTGTCAAAGATGTGTTTATCGCGATGGAGATCAATCAGTCTCACTTGCACTTAATGCATGCTTGTTTCTTGGGAAGCATGGAATGCTTATCTCAACTTGCGCTCACTTTCAGCTGTATTCTTCCCGCTTCGTGCTAAAGGCTTTGCAGTATGGTGTACGTGATCAACATACCCACGCCACTGTAATATTATTCTTTCTTCGGAATGAACATTTGGTTGGTTCCATCTGTCAGCAGCGTGCAATATGCAGCCCGTCCTGTACCGTCGAGGGCAGGTGATTCGGCGGTATTGTGCTCGACTGCGTGCAGTTGGCAACGATATCTTATAGGAAAATCTGGAACTCCAGTGTTCCTTTTCCGATAAGCGTCTGATAATATACATGTCCATGTGCCTGCACGGGCTGCCTGCAACTGCTCACTGTGTGGGACCTTTGACCAGATTTGCGTGTTGAATGCATGCTATCGAAGTCTACTCTCCCTGTTCTGCTCTCGGGGGAAAAGCTCCGAAATGTAACGATTGCTTGTTGCTATTTTTACTGGGGCACGTGGAAAGCTCTTGTCGGAGTAGATCATCCTTGGATGCTGCAATATTGATAGAATGATATGGTGATGTAAAAGATGTTGCTACGAAGGTCACTTCATTCTCCCTGCTGTGTGTGATTCCCACTGTGAACGTCTTTTTCTCGTGGATGGAGTATATCATGCTTCCAAATGCCTTATTCTTGATAATAATAGCGATTGTAATCTCGGTATACTAAGATTTCTCAAGGTCTGACTGTTTCCTGTCGTCACTTCTCACCATAGCGTCGTCACCGTACTGAGACTAGCAACGATAGCGTGCGTTTGCGCTTGATGGCACGTGCCCGCGTAAGCCAGAGAGAACAGGCGACTCTTTCAAGATGTTGCCAGCGTCACAGGGCAGATTTTTTGTCATTTGACGTGTTTTAAATGGCTTGTTCTGCAACTGATGCATAGAAGATAAACAGAGCGTATCGGTTGGCTTGAAGTTTCCTTATTGATTAATGGTTAAAGAGCTATTCTGCGAGTGTGACCCTTTAAATGGCTTGGTGCGAGTGGGTGTTTTTACTCACTTTTGTTTAGGATTTGCTTATCAGTGCAACTACAACAATATGAGGACACCTTAACCATTATCTGCGGTTTTTGTGCATTCAATATATAGAACGCGAAGAACTGGTCCTCACGCCTGACCACTTGACACGATGTCGATACGATGTAGAACCATATACAATGGAATGCAGAACACCTTTGCAGTCATTTTGTGGCGTACTCCATGTCGCAACGTAGTCCTCCACTAAACGTATTTTTTCAAAGGCATTCGGAATCGGATGGCCTTTGCACAGTTTCCTTTGATAATTGACGATTAATCTCGCACCTACTCAGTAGTTTATATTTAGGGATTCTACCTTTATCTTGTTGATCTGTGTCAATAGGGCTGACCAAAGACAAGATTTTATCTTCTAACCAGTATCAGCCTATGAAAATTGAATGGGTTGCAAATCTCGCTTAAATTTGACTTGATGCGAAATACATTGCGTGTTGTTGTGTACCTACAGAGTGTGTGATTGCGGGCCTGCCGGATACGGGTAAGGTCCGGATTCTATATGGGACAGATTAGCAGTGATGACAGTGATGCATCAAACGTGCAGCTCGTCATGATCATGTGGGTAGGCTGGCTTATAGCTTGACTGTATATTGGAGAAAGACAGGGAGGGATAGTGGTTAATCCAAGAGCTCATCACTCCTTGGGCAAGCAATAATACCATGTAACACCACCAGTGCTCACTGAGCATGGACTTACCATTCCTCGCTCCCTGGTTATGGCTAGTGATGAATTTTCTACTATCCCGTTCACAGGAAAAACAAATACGATAAAAGAAAAGCACGTGTAAACTTAGTGTCCTCGGTCTAGGCCTGGCATATAATCTGATTTAGGTGTCGAGGCTTTGCTGTTCTGCCCGTAGATGTCCTCCCCCCCAATACCCGGCAAGAGATCTCTGTGCAGCGACAAGCCTATTACATCATATGCTAGATCCTCTCAGCTAACGTTGTTCCCTTAAGGGCTGTGAGGAATCAAAATAGGATTTCGACATCCTTGAGTTTTATCCAGTATACGCCTTGTTGTGGCCAAGTTATTCGGTGAGCAAGTTACAGTTTAATGTTCATGATACCCTTGTAATTGTTAAAGTTTGATTCTCATTCACTCTTCCTTAGTCAGGGCTGTTATTCATATACTGTTGTTACGGTTTACAGTCTGGTTCCCAGACCTTACAATCCTGACTTAATTCCCACCGTTTTGGTTGGCGTCACAGTTTGAAACAAAATATGATGGAAACTCCCATGGGAGCTAGTTTTAGAGATGCAGTACCTGAATTTGAAAGCTGAATTCGCGGGCAGGTGGCTTCGTCAGGCCTGAATGTGACGGTGCAATTTGTTTCACAGCACAAAACCCATTTAAATTGCGAAAGATTCCCATCATATCGCGAACATTGATGCATCGGTGCCTATATTAAAACATGTTTGGTGAACTTATATTGGCGATTTCCTTGCTAAACCACAAGAATAAGTTGTACATAAGCATTTATGTTACGCAAACACAAACATGCGCGTGTTCTCTGGAGGCTTTTCAAACACAAAGCATTTACAGTTCCGATCAACCGAACATTGTGCTGTTATCAAATATATCAATGCCAGCGATCGCCGCAGGTTAAAAAGGAAACAATTCATACTGTTTAAGGCAAATAAGAGCGCAGAACTTCACGCAGCGCAGGCACTACCTGGCCAGCTTGCGGCCGCAACGTGATGTCTGACATGGTCACAGAGATGTGACCAATCATATGTTTGTCGTGCTAAATGGGACGCTGCGTGCAACTGAGTGCTTAACCTACAGGGCGAGAGGTTGGTTGAAGGCAACCCTTTGACCTGGCAACTGTATAAAACTGTAGCCGGTGGCTGTCCGTTTTATTAGCACAGATTTTTGTCTGGTTTTTATTCTAATCACCCTGCACCAAACAGTTGCCATTTACATTAGACCGTATAACAACGACACTGTCTACCCCTACACTTCGTGCCACGAGTCCAGCCCATTACGGTTTCTAACCATGCGCTCCACGTCTCAGGCGCACTGCCCTCCTTATCAATATTAACTCATTAATTTGCTTTAATGGCTTTCCTAGGCCTCCCAGCCACGCTGCCATCTACTGATTCTCACAGCTTTCCGCCACGTTTGTTGTGTCATCAGCACGCCAGGGTGAAGAGGCGAGCATTTTTGCCGCCCCGGGAATGATCGTCATCAAGCATCCTTACACCGTCTTGAATACAACCAGACGGGCACGAGGTTGTGGACGCAGCGTTTGTGGCGTCCCCGGATGATCGTGTGAGTTGCACGCAGCCCTCGTTTCTGCAAAGCACCAATTTGGGCCATGGACGGAGCTATGTCCCCTCATATTAAAGATTAAGGGCTAGGAAGGAAACGTCATTAAAGCCATTAGGAAATGTATTTAATCAACGTTCTTAATTGACCTGCCAAAGTAGATTATGGCTGCACATCAGGCCTTCAATGCCAAACTCTTGTTGACCTTGCCATTAATAGAAAATATCTTGGTACACCGCTTTGGGGATTAACTCAAACTGTGCGGCATCTGTCTACGGTTTGGTATTTTAATCTGGTTTTATTTTTTTGGACATTTGTGATATTGTTCAGTCGGAGTGGTCCACTATTTCTGGTATTTTAAATAACTGATATTGACTTTCCCGTTCCTCTCTGTCGTCTGAGGAAGCAGCGTTGGTCATTGGTTCTCCTCGTGCAATTCTTTCTGGACCGCTTCCCATATCTCGTTAAATCTTCACCCAAGTTCATTAATTATCCAAGGTCTCTGTTTTACCATTAACTTGGCGTGTTACGCTTGTCAAACGGTTGAGCTTGCTTTATTATAGTAACGTCCCAGCCAAATTAATCGCTGTTAGTCTGAAACAGTTCCGCTTTCGGGCCTTTCCCAATTGGACTTGTCACATTTTCTATGGTTCTGTATTAAAGTACCATCATTAGCGTCCTTCTAAAGAAGAAAAATCAGTTCTTGATCGAAAGTGCACTGCCGTGTGCCGAGTGGAATGAACTAATACACTTAATCCCACAGTCGACCCATCGACCCTCCAGTCCGTTTCTTAGGTATTTTTAAGCAGATCTAAGGGTCATCCACTGCTTCTCCGACCATGCACAATGTTTGGTACCATTCACGACAAATCGAGCTTGGATTTACAAACTCTGATAGAAGCTGCATCTTTGCCTTGGCGCACCGGTTGATTTAATGGCATCTTTAATTTTCACGGTTGTATGAGCACAGCCAGAGAGCGTGGTTTGCAAATGGCAATGCTGCATGTATCCGTTAACACCACTATGCTGTAACCATACTCCTGTTAGCTGCTGTTGTTGTTTGTTGTTGTCGTCGTCGTTGTCGCCGTTGTCGCCGTCGTCGTGAACTAATTTCATAAAGGTTAAAACCTATAATGCGAGTCCACCTCAGAGGAATGTCGAGAAATGTTAAAGATGTGTCCATTTCATACGACACTGCAGAAGTTGTTTTGAATTTTGTTCCTTTCCCGTGAACCTTCTCGATCACTCACTGAGGCAAGAAATGGGTTCGAATACAATAACCGTGGTGCATTTATGACAAACGCGAAGCCGATTTCACCCCATACCTGATTAATTTTGACACAGAATCACGTTTAGGAATGGCAAAGTATTGGTACCTACGATGTCAAATTAGAAAGATGCGTTTCGTTTGTGCAGTGGTTGGGCAGCATGGTGATGAAATGCCGCTACGATTTCTTTTGAAGCCGGTATTGTCACAATCACGCGCTTCTCTGCAGAACTGTCACAGTGCATTACTTCTTCATTTTATCCTGATCATGTGTACATTTGTACCTGTGGGTATTTGTGGAAAGCACTAACTATAATCAACTGCAGCGGGACTTTGGAAACAGATAGATTGAAGAATTTTACGTCAGAGCTAATTTTAAAGGTGCTGCTAAATTATAGACGAAATTGCTCCCTCCATTTCAATGTCATGAGACTTTCAAGTCGCTGTCTCTGTATAATGGCGGAAATGATAGGCGCGGTTTTTAAAGAGGTTGGCTGCTGAAATTCCCTTTCCGCCAAGAGTCAGTTTGCTTTCAGAAAGGTATCAGAGCCACCATAGTACCACTAAACCGTTCAAAGTATGAATATTGTTTTCTCTAAAGGAATAAAAGAAAATTGATCTGATACGTGCATCGCATCATACGCCGGCTGTTGAGCGTGGCATTGATTCAGAGCGACAAAAATTCTTCCGCTTAGCTGCTGTAAAATATTAGGACCCACGGGTGCTGAGTCTGTATGGGTTAGGACTTGGAAATTCCGGCTTCAAATCCGACAGTGATGTGACCGAAGGCGGCACTCAATCCACGGCTCTTTTGACCGTCAAGGATTCGTGCTTTATCGCCCAACACTTGCTTGTCTCTTACGCTTGAATTCACTTCGCGGCTTTCGACACTGTGAGCCGTCGGTATGTCTGCTATCGATAGCCTGTATCCACTATTCAGGAAATTAATTAAAAACACACAAACACAGAGCAGCTAAATATACACTGCACGAGATAGACATGTTTGCGTCAATAGTACTCCCAATTATGTATACTTTTTCCAACAGCCCGGGCTGCTTCTGGATTTATACACCTCCTTTTTACACAAAACTGTTTTTGTTTGTGCTTTCATATAAAAAAAATCATACTTCTGGTGTCGAGGTACATGAAAGCAAATTTTAAGAACGAGCCAGTTTGGTATTCCAACAGCGCATGCCCCTCAAATGAAGCGCGTCCGAGGTCATTTGTGAACAGCTGTACCCGTATGCGCCCGAGAGTCTGACCTATCAGCGTGGCCGTACACCGACTGACCCTGCCTATTTGGAATACCGAACTGGCTGAGTTTTGCCGAGATACAACCCGTAGAGGAAGGAAAAGACACATTGTCATCCTCAGGTCTGTATAGAAAGTTGTAACTGATAGAATGTTGTGTATTCAACCCTGGACGACGTCATATTCCTAATACAAAACGAAGCGTCAGTCCCTTGATATCTAAAATGTAATACTTCAAGAACACTTACAAGCATAGGGCAATCACCGATTGCTTGGCTGGCTCGCTTAAGTAAAGTTTGGATCATTCTGTGCCACTCAATAGAGGACATTTGAATAACAGACGCCCATACTGGGACGAATTATGAGTTCACAACGAGGAAGGCCTTGTAGACGATCTGGGGACCTCTATTGAATATTATGTCATACATTGAACAGCAGTCTTTGAAATAAGTGGCAAAATACTTATAGTGAAGTCGCCGATACCTGCAGACTTTTCTGTGCTTGAGTGTGGAGAGGTTTCTTCTTCCTTTTCGAGATAGGGCTTCTCCATTACGCGGTACTTCATCTAAGGACTCTCATCGCACGCGCATGCAGGCTATACCCAATTTTGTCCGCGTTGAAATGTAAATTTTACAAATCATTTCCCGCCTTGCGTGGATATCGGCAGCTCTGATTAGACACTCGACTGTATGCCAGAGACTGGCATGGTGAAATGTGAGATGCAGAATGAAATATTCATAGGGGGTTCTTCACGATTTCTCAGCAGGTGTTACGGTATATGGTTAATTGACGATGTGTGCTGTACCCATTGTGATTTCAATCCTGACCGGCTTATGAAAAAGTGCAAGTTCTAGGTATGGTGTCGAAAACGTCTCTGAGATTCGTCACAATGTTTGTAGGCCATTTTTGGAAAGTACACTAAGCACACCATACACACAACATGCAAATAGAACGAAACTTCATAAGGCGACATACGGGTAACGAGCAAAATACCAAGATTTCGACTGTAACATAAACTCTCAAACTATCTTCAGACATTCCAGCTCACAGCGTTACCTTTTCCTTGCTCTTCTTAACCAAGATCAGTGTATTTCCTCATCCGTCTAGCTTGCATTCAACATGGATACTCTCTGCGTAAAATAAAGATTAGACACCAAATTCTACATAATTGCTCAAAGCTCCAGACGTAAAATTTTCATCGTGGAGACCCCGATGTACATGTAGTTATTTTTTAAATGTCAACATCTTACAAGTAAGGAATCTGTCTAGAAAGTCTGGAAAGATTCCGACATCTCGAAGCATGCGTATAATTTGTGAGAAATTGAGAGTATATTAAAGGTGGGATATCAACATGCTGAGATCAATTTTATTGGGATGACAGAACTCTAAATTGTCAAGTCAAAATCATGAGACAGCGTATTAGATGGCAATGTGTTTGAAGTGGATGACAGCTGTCGTTGCTGGAAAATGAGAACATGCAAACAATTTCTCTTTGATCTGTGCTTTCGACAACCATCCTGCATTCAGAACGTATTCCTTCATTCAGAATGTCCCATTATTTGTCTACTTATCTCAGGATGACATCTCCCAAAAGGTTGTTGTCATCCTGTTTTTATTATCTCACAATATCCACTCACTTCTTACCGGGTGTCCCTACTGGAAACCATCATGTCGACATGTCGACATCTTACATGATGTAGCATGCTCCTTTATATAGGAGACATATCCACATGAGAGGAGAAACTGTATTGGGATGTCAATAAAAATTTAGATGGCTCGTCCAGAGCTCCGTACATACTAGCATTCCGTTGCACTTGAGTGTGGATATCTGCAGGTGGACTTTGGAGTATGAATTGCACGCCGCCAGAAGTGAGGGCCTGTTTTAATAATTCAGATTTCAAGAAATCGCAAAGACAACCCAGGCGATGTGTGCGCGTTCCGACGGAGGAAATAATGATCCCCGATACAGCAAATGTGAGAAAGGTAATTTGGATTCGGTGTCAAGGTGTTAGTCACATCACTCGCATGTGCTGGTGTCGTGCTGCTAAGTGTCGGGAAACCAGGGGTAACCGTGGGCATAATGGTTCGTAACCGCAGCGATAAATAAAGAGTGCCAGAATGAACGATTTCTTCTTTTTTTCACCGTGGATGTGAGGACATTGGTTTACCTTGGTTTGCTCAGCGAATTGAAGTACAGTAACACGATCTGTTAGTAAGTTTATATTACAGAAAAGCGCACTGTTGTCTCAACATTGTCGTGGGAGAGGGCTTGTTGGAGATGATACATTGCGACTGTAATTGTTTGCGCTCTCTCTGAGGGGTACTTCTCCGCTGCATGTCAGACGGCCTGCGCACATATCTTTATTTGATAAGCGCGCTCCGTACAAATCTGCAGTCGGAACACGACGCACGTGCAAAATTAGGAGCTCCTCAATTTTTTGCTTTTTAAATTGTAGAAAGTCAGGTTGTTGTTGGACTGTTTGTGTTGAAAATATTGAGGCGGCACGGCCTTGCCGACGCTATCCCTCATATCCTGCTCGCAGCCACCGCAGTTACCTCCACGGAGAGATTGTAAGCATCTGCCGACCCGCCTGCCAAGGATTCTTTTCACAACCCCGTCAATGCGCCCATCGGAACATTTTTGTCTTACGGCCTAATTAACGCGGCAGTCTGAGGGGTTTTGCATTACCGTGAGGTGTGGGATGGTGTAATCATGGTGTGGTGGCTTGATGAATTGTCCAGAAAAAGATGATGGGAAATCTGAGGGTTATTTACACATCCAAAACAAGGACAACGTGACATAGTGTAGGGAAATAAAATGTTACCGGACCTGTTTGCAGTGATTATTTAAGTATTTTGTTCTCCATTCACGAAGTAAATTCTACAGTCGATACTGCATATAGAATTTGCAATATGGGTGCCGTATTTAAGGGTAATAATAGGAGATGGTGTGTTTCTGTACACAGCAAGCAGTAGTTCCCGACGAAGCGATAGTTTTCATGTAGCAAAGGCCGTCCGTGGAAATTTTCACTTGTAGCCGTCCGAACACTGACCGTACATTTGCAGACACTGGCCAGTATTGAGGACCAAGTCTCTGGGTTCAGGTGATTGACATTTTTGATTTAATGCCTCACTTTCTCCCTTCCTCGTCCGTGTGTGCCTCTGTCCGGTCGATGTCCAGCTCCCCCACCTCTACTTCCCTCAATGTCAATTTCACTCCCCACCCCATTTTGACGGTTCGAAGACCGTAGGATGAGTGGAGGTGACGTGTATTGTAAGAGCAAACAAAACGACGAAAAGAAAACATTGGCTGGCGCTCAATCGGCGGGTGGAAATCGATCGCAAAGTCAGTCAGTGAAACACTGAAAGGCTGAAACTTGTCAAGAGAGCAAAAATATACCGGATATTTATACATCATCTAGGGCAGCATGTGATAAACGCACTGGCATATTTTGAAGAAAACAATAGACTTTTTGTGAAAGCAAAAATATTGCTGAAATTGTTTAGGAATGCGTTATGCTTATTTAATCTTTTATAACAATGGGCCCTTTAACCAAGGATTGATTGGCCTATTGGTGTCCACGTATCTGGCCCATCTATCCTTCGGGAGCATCACTTTCACTGTGGTGCAGTCTTGAAACTTGTGACATAGCGAGATTCCTTATTTTTCACAGAGCTGGCCTGGCAACGTGCAGCTCTAAAGTATCTGCAACAACAAAGAATTGGAGGTTGCCCTGATTTTCGGTTTGCTCAAATTGCAAGTGCCTCGAGCCATATCGTGGTTGGGACTCGTTTCATGTAACGAATGCGACCCTCAATTTTGTCGTAGATTTCTGTGAATGAAAAAAGGGGAAAAAACCAAAACAAAAAAAGGGGAACAGCGGAGACGAATACATCCTCCCTTAAGTTACCCGTATACCTGCGAGTTGGCGCTGGGAATGCATGAATTGGTGGAAGGATCCATATAATTTTCACAACAATACTATCTGATTGGCTGCTGCTCTGGTTGGATTTGGCTGAAATGCGATTCGAAGAAGCCCCCACTAGGCCTTGGAGGCAGGGGATGCTAATCTGCTTTGTCCCGTTGCTAACGCTTGGAACCCCCCCCACACACACCTCTTATTCCCACCTTTGGATCATATCAGGACTGTTTGCTCAGCGCTCTAGACTAGCTACCGAGAAGAGAGCCCGCGCACAGCGAGATGAAGCGCCGTCCCAACTTCCTCTAGGGGGAAAAAGTCAGTCATGATTGCCCTCAGAAGAATCTTCAACGGCCGAAGATTCCTGGATGTCTTTCATTAACTATGTAAACTGCTTTCAATCAGGAAGAATATCGGTGCTCGCGGGCTCAAACGGGCCTCCTTCACTTGCCGTCCGTTGATGGAGTATATACATGAATTGAGTGGCCAAAAAAAATTACTGCACGGCTCGAAACCATTTACATACATGCATATGGGTCCCGGCATAAATGAGTACGGTGGTGAGAATAATTCCATGAGGTGACAGACAAATTGTTCAATTTCTCGAGGTGAATACACATTCATTATTTGTTTTTCTACAGTACCTGCATAAATCTGCGTCACCATTTCTTCTTCTGTTGGGAGAACCAAAAGTTCTCACGAATTGATGTCTGCCGTTCTGCGAAACAAATTCATACGGAGCTCTGGAAGTGTCATGCGATTTGTTGAGATCCTGACATATTTTTCTCGGGTAATACAATACAGGCAAGAGCCAACGTCCTAAGACAATTTATCACTGGATGACGACATTGTAAAAAATGGATGACGATATGCTGAGATAATTTATAGAACGGGACAATAACAAGTAGTGAAGTAGGCGTCACAGCTGCTGGAAATCGTCGTCATGTAATAAATTCTCTCAGGATGTCGTCATCCAAGTTTTAGGATGTCATCATCCCATGATGAAGTTTCTCAGTATGTTAACATCTTGCTTGCATTTATGCCGTCGTCCCGAGAAAATAACAAGTCAGGATCTCATCAAGTCGGATGGCACTCTCAGAGCTCCGTAGATTCTTATCCGAAGCGCGATCACCGCATTATACCGTGGAATGTTAGACTGGTTCCCGCAAACAGTACAGTGGCAAGGATTCATGCAGGTGTTGTATAATATCTCAGATTAGTGTCCTTTAAATGGAAAAGATCAAAAACCCCAGAAAAAATTGAAAAAGGAAAGATGGTAACTATTTATGCTAATATTTTTAAAAGCTACGCCACGTTGTTTGATTTGCAGTACTCTAATTTTTCAACAAGATTGTTTCGACATTTTCAAACTGCATGTATTTGATCTCCATCGAATTAAGATTTGCCTTAATGAATTTGTTCATTCTGGCTGCCTGAAGATGGCTTCTGAATATTAACGATGGACAGGCTATTTAGGACATAGCCTTGGTCCCGTCGTTCTAGATAGTGTGCCATACTGCATCAACATTTAAAGCGCACACCTGGCGTGCAGTGGCGTATCCACGCTTGGGGTCCAGGGGAGGGGCATAATCAGATAATGGGCAATTTTTTTATCCAAAAAATCCTTACCATCCCCTTCTATGAAAGGCGGTAGCACTGTCCGAAAGTGTAAGCACTTTCAGTTAATTTTAAAAAATTGTAACATGTCTCCAGGGGCATCGGCCCCACCCACGCCCCTCCCCACCGCTGGATACGCCACTGCCGGTATGTGCTGGACGGTCACTGGCTGGCCTATGATGACTCGTGTTGTTTGTCCAGAATGGTCATAACAACAACAACAACAACAACAACCATATCTCGAGAAAAAGCGGTTGATGTGAACCGTACGACCAAAGGGATGGAGATTTAAAGATTAACTTCGACAGGTAGAATCAGAAGCAGTTACTGGGGTAATGCCACGCTCGCACGCCGGTAGTACGTGCGCGTTGCGCGCTTCTTCCACCATAATGGCGTCTGGTCGGGCACAGTTTAGCCGGCAGCGCTGCGACAAAGCATCGCACAGACATTAACATTTTTTTAGTCAAGGTGCTACATCAAAAAGCGTCACGAGGCGGGCGGGAGTATAGTGACAGATGACGGTGCGGATTATTGATGATCGGGACGGTTGTGACTGAGCAGTAAAAACACAACGTCTCTGTGCCGTTCTCAAGTTAACACACGGAAACAAAGATGGTGTGTATCCCTGGTGCAGTAGTGTCACATGTTGGTATTGATTTGTGTGATGTTTGCCTTTGTGTTTTGTTTTACCTCCTCAGGGAACCAGGAAGTGCAAACATCTGGATTGGCGTGTTCATTTTAATACATTTGCCTGTTTGACATCTGTTTTCGAGAACATACAGAATTTGCGCAGTTACGTTCGTGGGCCCGTGCTTATTATGCTAATTAAATTTGTGCAGTCAGAATTGACATTTGACTGGCGTCGTATAGTCCCTTTACTTTTCTGTTTGCTTTTTGGTATCATGTGCTGCTGTTTTGCGAACAGTGAACATCTATCCCAATTTAGGGGGAAATGTTTTAATGCCAATGAATCTTCATCATTGATGTAATTCGACACCAGTAGTTGACATCCACATCTAATTATTCCCACAGCAACAGTCAATCTGCCAATGAAGCTCTCCGACCTACCACCTAAATCGAAAAAAAAAATCGTGCCTTCTCAAATAACTGGCACCCTCCAGTTGCGCTCGAGTCTACACAGAATCCCCAATAAATCAAGCCAGCTATAAGCGCAAGAGCGTCGTTGGTTTGGGGGGCCCGCCCGGCCCGAAATGACTTCAATTAAATACGCGCATTCATCAGTGAATTGTCGACGCGCATCCGTCCGTGATACGCGGTGATGTGGCCATAGGCTATGGATGAGATCGTGTGATCAGGAGGAGCCGGATTTGATACTGTCATATACCTCATACCCTGAAATACAGTACCGGCATTTCGCCTAATGTAATCAAGCTTAACACCCTCCTGACCAAGAAGTTGTTTCCACTGCACGTTTGGATGGGGGCAACCGTTATTGAATTAGGGAAAGACCGCAATAGAAATGTGCCCAGCACCCAACTACATACATGTAATATTCATATAGAAGCTGTGTTGACGTGATTGATCGCTATAAAAATATTACCATTGCACGAGATAGACGATTATGACTTCGACCTCTCATTCTCTTGGGGATAGGCTGCATGTTCAGTGCTGGCGCAGTTCACTTTAGAATCTATTGTATTACCAGTTGGTACCCGTGCGCCTGCGCACCGAAAACGAGGGTCATTCGGTGGCTCGGAGCAATGGACTAGCGGACCGACTAGTGCGGGAGAGACAGGAGGCAATGCGGGCAAGGTCTGAATTTATACCTGTTTTTCTCTCCCGGGCTACGACGCGACATGTCGCTCTGTTTTAACCAAGGGAGTGAGGCCAATCCAATCGCAGCGTGGTGTGACGGCCAATCTGCTTGAAGAGCGCCAGACTTGTGTGGCCGGTGCGATCGAAACCAAGCGGCGCTCACCGGACTAACCGGCGCTTAAATGTGCAGGAACATCGTCCCGGGAGGCTGGACGTGGAGTTAAACTTCCCCCGCGCTTCCTCACAGCAGGACGACTGATCACGCGCATCCAACTGTGCCGATACATTGCCAACGAGCACGCGCCACCTTGCACTGTTCCAGTGTGTGCTATTGCTCTGACGTGCGGATAAATCGGGAATACCTGCTTCATTTCAGGTGAGCGCATATGAGTTCCGTGGCCTGCTGATCACCGATGCCAATCTGAGCAAGAAGAATGCACGTGAAATATAATTATGGCGATGAGCACAGCTAAAGCCCTTTACAAACAATACATTGTAAAATTGTGGAGAGCAATACCATACTGCCATGGTCTTCTCTAGAACTCTAATGTTACTTTGCCAAGTGTGGGACAACCCGAGTTGCTGTCTGTTTGCATTGGTGTTGAATCTGGGATCCGGGCCGCAGGACTTCTAGACATGTACTTTTCTCGACCAAAAATGCTGCTGAGTATTCGATAAGCGGCCTGTGCCTATGTTGGGCTGGTGCACCTGCAGCTTTCTTGTGACGGAGTCCGTGAGTAGTCAGATTTTGTGCGTGATGGCGATGAAGATTAACTTTGTAATCTTTATTTTGCCTATCTTTTGCATTGCATTCACAACCAGTACAATTGACACGCAAAATGTGAGCGTTTCCGACAAGACGACGGGAAACCCGATATTCGCAGTCACTGCCATGTTGCCGTCAGCCAACAGTTCTCATTTACTACGTTACCCTTTCTTCCAAGAGATGGTATTTCCGGCCATCGACATCGCTAACCAAAAGGTCAGAGACACATGGGGTCTCAACATCTCCTTCGTGAGGAGGGACACCAGGGGCAACCTAGTGGAAGGCCAAGTCATTCTGATACAAACGATCTCTGAGAACCCTGTTTACCAGGACGCCTTTTTCGGTCCGGCCTGCGAGTACGTGGCCTCCGGAGTCGGGCGGCTCCTGGGCCGTTACACGATCCCGCACGTCACGGTTGGAGGACGGGCCTACGGCTTCCTGAACAAGTACGGGAGAAAGAGCCGCGAATTCCCCACCCTGACCAGGGTGCAGGGTACCTACTTGAAGCAGGCCAAGTTCGTCATCCAGTACATGCTGAACATGGGCTGGAACCACACCTTCCTCATCTTCTTCGACAACGCGAAGCCCATCAACAACGACTGTCCTTTCGGCATGGCGCCCATATACAATTTAATGAACAAATCCGGCATGTTGCCCAAATACAAGCAGATGGACGGGCAGGAAGAGTACTTCTCGTACGAGGATTTGAAAACGATCCTGGTTGAGATGGTCCAGCCAGCATCACGAGGTAAAACCTTTCTTCCACTCTGTCCCCGCTTTCACTCTCGAATTCTCGTTGTATTTGAAGTATCATGTTCTTGTATCCCCAAGGCCCGGTTAGTGCCTGGCGAGGCCATAAAGACCATGTTTACATTTAAGATTGCACCGTGCTGTCATGACGGCCGTGCACAGTGTACACGGTGACTGAACACACAGGCAAACAAATGAAAGTATTACTGGGGGAAAAAGCAGGTCACGCCTTCAGCAACGACCCACTCAAAGTGGAAACAAGGTGCCGCAAAGTGTACAGCGGTGAATTTGCACCGCAGCATGTAACAGAGATATACATGTACATGTACATGAAGAGGTCAAATCTTGTACCCTCGCACAAAACTGACGTTCCTCACATTAACACGAGTTTGAAACTGAAAGTCTTGAGCAACAGACACAAAATAATCCATGTCCGAAACACTCGAACGACAAAGACGGGAAAATGAGATTTTTGTTGTACTGTGCATTTTTAGTTCACACTTGGCTCCGATCTGTGCTCTCAATATCCATTCTAGAACGTTTCAGTTAGTGAATGCTTGCAGGTATTTCGTCATACTCATACGCCTTTGCACTAGAGTCAATTGGTCACCAGTGCGACTCAGCATCTTCGAATTGATATTTGCAATGTTTTAACAGGTGTTTCGTATTCCCTAAGTGAATGGTGCCCAATAACCATTGTTGAGTTCCTTACTTTTTTACGTTGTACATAATTTCCTGCTAATGTTGACCTTTTGACACCGGGTTTCACTGCTGGGAATCCGTCGTAAATTCAATTCAACCAAACTGGTCTAGCCAATTCCTCCTATGCGAACCACTTCCATTACCCATCTAGCTTTGCACGCTGAGCGAAGCAGCCCGATAACAGGATACATTATGGCGGGGTTCTGGCTAATTAATTACCCCAGCAACGTGCAAGAACAACATGTATCGGGATAACCAAAATATACTCGACCAGCTTCCCCCCACTTCAGGTCGGGGATTGAGGGCACTCATTTACCCATGACCCGTGGAAAATCTGATTAAAAACCCGCCGCCGTGTACCATCTCATCCCATATACGTCAACCGTGCTCCCGTTTCATTTTCATGCCAGCCATTCGCGCTTGCCTTGCCAAACGAAAAAACGTGAACATGCGCTGTACATTATTCACGTGAAGCTCGCGAATGGATGTACATTGTTAAAACTTTCCCCATCTAGTCCATTTGATCGAACCATGTACAAAAAAAGTTGCATGCACAAGGAGATCAACGATTATGATCCCAGATCAGTGTGTATGGACCATATTGTATGCTAGGATTTGGGGCACTAATAAATCATTTTGCATCGTGTTGTAATGTTGGCGAGATCGCTGTTGAGCGCTTGCGCTGTAAGGGTCAATAGTCAGTGAGCACAGAGAATGCGAAATTATTAGCTGGGCAAGGTCTACTCTGTTACCCAATTCATATGACTCGAGGCGAGAGGTTTGTGTCGGTGATACAGCGGCCACACGGGGAACAAGTATAAACCGGGGCCAGTGGTGTAACTATGCGGTTTGCTGTCCATCATATGAGTGACGAGTTGTGACTTAAAGTTGTTAAGTAGTGGGAAATAACTTCATTGTGGAGTTGATGCATCGGGGTCGTCACACGGTGTTGGCTGGCGTGTGTGGTGACACACAGACCACGCACACACACGCTAAGGAGCACGTGTCATTATCCCCTGATCACAAACTGCTCCTCTGTGGTTGTCCTGATGTGTCAACTGGCGCGTCAACTCCTGACAACTCTTCAGAGGACTTAATTAAACTGTTGTACACACAGGAGTCGGCGTGAGCCGCTCATTTACACTTATAAAAGACGGTGAAGTTACCAGCATGACCGACAGCGACGAGGGTTGCCTTGAATGTCCAAAAACTCCGAGTCTGTTTATTTTTCCTGCTGCGGCCAATCGTTTCAGTGTGGATTATCCTCATCGTGATTGGCATATCCACGTGTATGTATAAAGTATGTGCAGCGTTTGTTCATTGGGGACAGTGAAGGCGTTGTAGTGTGTGGCAGAGAAGTTGAGCGTTGACAGGAACCAGGGTGGAAGCCTATAGTACTTGTCACGCAGTTTTGATTGGGAAAAAAAACGCTGTACAAATGTCGTCGTTAAAATGGTTGCCAACTTCTGCTTGAAACTTGTTGCATACAGCCTAGCCATCGTATTAGCAATTGTGATGTTGGAAACAGGTGCCGTATTCACAGATGACTGCAATTTAAACGTCACCGACCGCGATGATCAAACTATCAAGATTGCTGTTCTACTTCCCACGTACCCAATCCAGCCACTGTACGTCGGAAAGCCCGCTCGTTACCCTTTCTTTTCTCAGATGGTCCTGCCTGCCATCAACATGGCTCTCCAGACGGTACGTCGGACCACCCTGCAGAGTCGGGAAGTGATCCTGTACGACGCTGACACCCAGTGCAAGCTGAGCACCAGCCAGTTTCGGGTAGTGGACTTGCAGATCGGCAAAAAGCCGGACATGTTCTTGGGTCCGGGCTGCGAGTACGCCACAGCCGGTACCGGCCGCTTTGTGGGCCACTGGGGTATCCCTCACGTAACCGCCGGCGGTCTAGCAGGGGGATTCCGCGAACAGCAGAAAGAGGAGTTCCCAACCCTCACCCGAGTCCAGGGGAGTTTCATGAAACAGGGTGCGGCCGTGTCTAGGTATTTTCTGGACAGAAAATGGAACATTAGTGCTTTGGTGTTCTTTGACACCGAAATCGAAATCAATGACTGCTACATGGCGATGGGATCGGTTTACCGAACGTTGGTGAGATCTCGGACAACAGTGAAATTCTTTTCAATCAATAAGCAAGAGGAGGATTACACGGGGAATATGGCAAAGGACTTACTCCAAGAATCGGTGCGACCCAATGCAAGAAGTAAGTTTTCTCAACACCTTTGTTTCCGGTATGAAGTATTCCCCATCACATTCGTTATTTCTTGTCCTCAGAAAAATCGGTACCTTTGCGCGGCCGCCTTTCTAGCGTAAGAAACTACCCTTAAAATTCAGCTTCGTTTTAGTAGTGCGCCAGCAGTTTACAAACGATAAATATTTTGTTTTATTACCGACGGTGTACTCATAACAGTCTGTCTTTTCTAACGTAGCCTTCGGTTGCCGCAGTGTAAATACCACGATTGTTTTTTGAATTCATGCCAAAACGTTTTTTGTTAACGTTTAAATGGCGCTATACCAATGGCAATGTGCGTCATGCAAAGGGATTTTGTGAACGCAGAGCCTACATGTTAGCGTAAATACAGACGTAATCAAGCTTGAAATGTTGGACTGCGGTGTACGCCTCGACCTTGCTTTTGAAAACACACCAGCATTTTATTTGGGGTATAAATGTATATTTTGTAGACGTTTGACCTTCGCTAGTTCCGCCTGGGTGATTTTTTTCTATCTTTCCTTACGGCCACTTATTCCCACGAATTCCCCGTCGGTACCCTTGTTGCATCATGGCCCCCGTTGTCCTGAATGGTTGCAGTGCAAATCTAGGCTTGGTTCAACCGCAAAATACACCCAGTCCACAGGGGACGTGATAACGAGTCATCCCAGTGAAAAGAGCAGCCCCGTTATAACGTGCTCGTTCACTTAATGGGGTACACAGCAATGGTCCATCCCGATCATGTCTGAAGGCTTTCTTTCCCTAGAAAGGCCTTAATCGTATCCCTGCACTTCTTGTGCATAAACCGAGAAAATCGTCCACTTTCCCCGCTGCGGTATTGTTAAAACCTTTTTGATGACATAATGACAGGGTTTTTGTCGGATGAATAGGCTATTAAGGGTATCCTTGAATAATTTTTTTTTAGGAGACTGCCTCCCATTCACTTTTCCTGACCGCATTTTTTCGCTCCTCGCTTAGCTGGTGGCCAGCGTGTCTCCCCAATCAAGACTACGGGCGTGCCGTAATTACGGTTCCCCCCCCCCCATTACTGGCATCAGTCCCGTATTCGATTCCCAATCCTGTCAAGACTCTCATGGTTAAAAGGATTTCTGATTCACCCGCTTGACGTGAGTGGTTCCCTCTTTGCTCCTTCCTGGATTCCTGATTAATTTTGTTTGTGACCGCAAGAGCACCTGGTATAAATATTTGAATGGAATGAAGTAACAAGTACACGTATATATGTACGTCGTACGCTGTAAAACGATATTGTGTGTCCTGTGTAGAGGAAATGTCGATCTACCATGAAGTATGGAAGTAAACTTTACCCTTTTCCTTGTTTCGTTTATTTAACCAAAGCAAAAGACATCGAGGAAGCAATACCCGGAAATTTTCGGTGTGAGTTTGTTGTTCCAGTGGGTCAACGCTTGTTTTCATGTCTAATTCATTTTTGCTGTCATAGAAAATTGAAGGCAGAGGTTGGTGCGAAACCGTCGGGGTCATGTCGTACTACGTGCCTCTCTCAGTGTGCTCCATACTGGCGGATTATTTCCGTGCCACCACAGGCCAAGGAAATCGCTTGAAATATTTGTAATAGTTTATGCACGGTATTCCCGCCTCTCCCTGCAATCCATATGTTTCCATATCAAACGGACCGTGGTGACAAGCCTCGTATATCATCATCTACGGTCATTACATGCACGTGCAGGAGAAAGAAAATGTCCGGGGGAAACCGAGAAAAAAAATCCTCAGCAAGGTGCACCGTAAACATGATAGGACGCCGCCAACGCCAGATGTGACGAAATTGCTCAGAGTGACTGTGCAGCGCGCAAATTCCTTGGTACCGTTGATGTTGATTATTTGGTACTACTCGGTATCCAAATAGGTCATGCCGGTGGTAACCCCTTTAATGCATCATGTGTTTGTAAAAATGCAAACTTTTTTGTTCACCGTTAATATTGAATTGAGTTCCAGAAACGACACGGAATTTGTAACTGTAATCCTGATCACAATGGAGATAATCATGATCGACTTTGCACCTAAGCCTTTGTTTGTATAAATAGACTTTGCTGTTTATCTTTGCACTCAGAAATGCTTTGTTATCCAGATATATCCTTATGCAGTCTGCTCTTCACCAGAATGTGTCATGCATGCTGAAGAATTAGAACTGTTTGACCAAAGCATTTTTATTTCAATGTAAAATTTCACATAGGCAACTGTTTTTTTTTCTATTTTGAACGTGAATATTGTGAGTGCAGCGCGTTGATAGTACAGAGTTGGCTAATATGTCTCCAGTCAGTCACACAGTGGTTGTGATTTTTAATTTTTTTTTCTATTTGCTTCTTCAAGACTCAGAGATACAGTAACATCGTCCGTGGCAGTGCTGGCTTCTGTCCATCGTCTGTCCCCCGGGTTTTGCTGTTTGAATGTCAGGGAAAATTGTTTGCCGGCCCAGCAAGACGAAGTGCTCTGTAATTGGCTTTCATTGTTCGACGTTACCGCCCCCCTAGAGTTTAATTAAACGATGGAACGTCCAACAACACAAGCAAGAGGCAGGCACTAGGTATCTGCAATGGCGCCTGGCTTAGGCGACCGGCGATGTAATCGTGGCTCATGTACATCTCTCGTACCTTGCACTTCGCTACCAGTCAAGCCATCCACCGTGTACCGTTAAAGGGATCCGAAACCCCCCCCCCCCGACCGTCCGTTCCCCCCTCGGCCGTTCTCGTCTGCCTGGTACACGGCGCACTTTGCTTTTTATTTGCAGAGCACTCGTGCCCCGAACGGGAAAAAAGAGAGCAGTTTGATGCCACGCGGGGGGCTCTGTAAAGTGGACTTTTGCTCTGGGCCATGTAGACTGATTCCGCTGCAGTATCAGCGCTGGCAGCCAAACTATCTATTTCGCCATTGTGACCCGCCTGAACCATTACAGGTAAACACTAATTTGATGGCAGCGCTCAAACTGGACACTGCATTAAATCTTCGCTCTCTCCATCACCCAGTGGCCATTAAATCTAGTGTCCCCCGAAATAATTGACAAGACGTACTCCACTTTATCGGAGCACATGCTAATGGATTCTAAATCGTTTTTTCCACAGACGACATTCCGAGAATGACTTCAACAACGGATAAATTATCTATTTCTCCGCTGGGTTACATTTTATCAGGACAATAGATTAAGAAATGTCTGTTCAGCACGCAATGGGTTTGAACAAAAGTGGTGACATTAATAGCCTCCACGAATTATTTAGACCAGCGTACCATACAATTAACTTTCCGGCGAATAGGAATTATTCACGCTAAGATCGTGCATAATTCAAAACATACAAAAATGTATGATTCAAACATCACTGGCAAGTCTATTGAGTGAACGGTGTGAATAGACTTTGTTTCTTTTCATTTGGAATCACAGTAATAAACGGTACATGTAGTTTCATAATGTTTACGCGCGTAGACATCAAGACAAAGAAACCCATTTACATGGACTAGTCTCGATAAAACAGTCATTGAATCTTCAGTTAATGATTCAAATATGAAAACACCATTCTCTATTCTTCACCCCTCGTTTCAGTCGTGCAATGACTTTCTTAGTACAGGTACCAATATGTGCAACAGTGGTAGTGATCCATGGTGATTTACAGTCAATGACTGGCCTTGAAGGATGACTGTCATCCTTCAAGGTCAGGTCATCTGTTACCTGTGCACCGTGTGTTGATGTTCTCTCAGTCATTGCCAGCCAAGAGATGGCGCTGTTTACTGTTCACTGCTGGGCAGTTTCTGGCTCGGCATCAGCCCAATGGTCTCCCGAAGTTGGAGAGGACTGAACGCTGGCGTCGCAAGTCGCGCGCAGATGACAATCGGCAAATTTCATAGGGTTAGGGTTCAATCCAATATTATCTGAAGTTGATAAACAAAACAAACCCTTTACGGTTGAGAAGGGGAAAATGGTGGTCACCTGAAATCATATTCGGTGACAATTCGCACTCAAACTTCGCACTCAATGCAGAGGATGTTTTCAATATGACAGTAGCGTGGCCGCAGGCATTGGAGCATACTTCTTATTCGAACGCAACACGAGACTATGACAAAAGCAATTTCGGAACAGCAAAATCAATTATTAATGCACAATTGGTTAAGTAAAATTACGTCATAAATCATAACTGATGTGACCGAATGAAATGATGTAAGCTTTGGAAATGTAACGACAGTGCTCCCCCATCGACTATTATCTTACTATTGCCTTCTTAGCTAATTTATCATGGAACCTAAATTGGACGAAAATGGGACAAGCAGAAGTCTAGACACTCGACCGAACTACAGTACACGGCTGTTTCATGAGTCGATACCTACGGACACGTAGTGTCTCATATTTTAAATATTTCTTGGAGTCATTGATGAGTTTCAAATACTGATTTGTTTCCAGCTGAGAAGAGGTGATTGGTTTCATTTATTGCTGTTGTATTTGGTTGCATTGTGCTTTATAGTGGCTACTATGAATCTGTTTGCGATTGAATCGCTTCTCCCTTAATTCCCCATTGATACAACAAATCGTTGAACGTCGCATTCCAGATACTGGGTACCCATTCATTAGTTCATATAAGTTTCACGCAAGCTCACAGATGACGTCACAGTATCACATGGACCTAAATGTGTCCATAGCCAATAAGCGCGGATCCTCAGTCAAGGGGCGCTAGACGACTGGTCGGATGAACCATAGGGCATCTTGTGCTCTTTTTCACATTGTAATATTAAAATAACCCATGTAACTGATGCTTCATGAGAGAAAATGGCCTGAATGTAGTTTTCCATTGCTCAGCTGGTCTTCTACGATCCGCCATTATCTGTCATCTTCACTGTGGCTCCGCTGTTGTACTATATAATCAGAGATTATGTAATCAAAGATGATATAATCAAAGATGACTATGAATTTCTTCTTATTTTGCAGTTTGGGCTGTATTGGACTAAAA
Source organism: Acanthaster planci (assembly GCF_001949145.1). The sequence goes on along the minus strand of NW_019091389.1, from coordinate 783,256 downwards.
GGGGACGTGTAAAAAGATTTTTATGATTTGAATACAGTTACGTAAAACACAACTTTATTTGCGTGTTGCAACGACTTTCCACCTCTTTTGTAGCAGTATAAGGAGATATTTCAACATTTTGGATTTTATGCTAAAGAAGATACTTTATGTACATGAGCAAAAGCGTGATGTCATTCTAGGCAGAGCAGGAGTTTCACCATAACATTGTGTACAATACGTGTACCACACTTTGCTAAATAGGAGGAGGTTCTACTTTATATTCAGTTTTCACGTGAAACAAAAGTGTTGGCCAGTATTTTGTTTAAGATTTGTTGGTTTGTGATCTTGAAGGATTGATTTTTGGTATTGTTATTCTGCTCTTTTGGCAAGGAGTGCCTTGCATGACAAAATCCAAATAGCGCCCTCGCGAATAGTTAATGGAAGTATTTTCTAAGAATTGAAAAACTAGAATCTTCGTTTCACTTCTGACAAAAGCATATATTGGGATGTTTATATCGTCGTAACACACAGTAATCATTATGCATGAAAACAAATTGAGCTGACTATCCACTGCATGTTTTCTTTAAATCCAATGACAGGCTTTCCCAAATGAACATTAAGTTCCCGTTGGGGTCGGCAACTCGAAACCTGATAGCCATTTCATAAAATGATATGTTGGGGAATACGCAGGTGCGTGCTGTTATCCGAATGAAGTCGTCAGCCACTTTGTGAAATTTCCTTTCCTTTCATTGGAAGTCTTTTCCAGACGTCTGCAGGAAGCCATATTGAATGACAACTACGCACCAACTGTACTTTCGCTTCAAACGCAATTAAGAACACATTGGAACTACCAGCTTCAGTTTTTGTGTTCGTATTGGCCGCAAAATATGCTTGTATTTTGTTGCACAACGACATTTTGCACTTGCAGCAGCTTCGTCGAGCTATATGTATTTTATTTTATAATTATTAACCCACATTTATTTTATTGCTTGTAGTTTCCAGCAACAGCATAGTAGGATATGGTGTGGTTTATTTTTCATGTCATAGCTCAAACTAACAAGAATGTACGTGAACAGTATCAGAAATGATACGAGGGATCCAGATGAAAAGCATATGCTTGCACGAGACCTGGAAGCCAGATCACTTAGACCACAAGGGGGCGCAATTTTAAGAGCGAAGACGTCCGTTCTTGCATCACTGCACAAGTTCACGTCACGCGCATTCATCGAACATAACTATTTTGAAGGACACCTGTGCCTTCCCTGCAGAACTTGGAATTCTTGCCATGGCAATGCGATGAAATGGCTGATATCACATCTGAATCAACAAAATCCACCTAGACTTCCACGGTTCTACGTCCAAATCGGGGCGGATCGTGGATTTTTTGTAGATGGAGGGCCCGTCAGATTTGTTGCGGACAGGTGGACACATAGGCAGTGCATTACACTTTGATACACTTACTTTTATACAAGTAGTGTAACAATTATTAGAATTACTGTAATTATTGTTATTTCATTTCCAATATCTTTTTGGTGGGGGTGACACCCCTCTAGATCCGCGCTTGCAAATAGCTCAGGAATAGCAAATATTACCTCCGGATTTAGCCTCAGTTAGAGGTGATGATATATAATGAAAATGGAGAGCTCTCGTTGCTTCTGAATCATGATGTGATCGAGTATGTCAGTTGGGCAATAAAAACGGCTAAATTGGCTAAGTGCAGAAGATCTACGAATGGACAAAATGACGCGGTATAAATCAAATGGAGCTGTCACGGTAGTTTGGTTTGCTGCAGAGGATATAAATTACTAATTAGATTGGAGTATCGCCAGTGCAGAGGCCATTATTAGTTTACATTCTCGCGATGCTTTGATAAATTCCATCTTGGACAAATGTCGACTATCGTGTTTCGACAGTGTTGATTCTATTTTCCTCTAAAGCCTCGGAGCAAGGCATCATGATAATAAGCGGAACCAATTCCCCGTTGTTGTTGTTGTTGTTGTTGCTGTTGTTGCTCGACATTGGAATCAAAGCATAGATCAAAGTAGCTGAGGGTGGTGGGGTTTTTTGGGGGGGTTGTTTTTGTTTTATTTTTTCCTGTCAATTTTTTCCTGATTCGTTGCAGTTGTATAACTATTTGAAGTTTTTATATATAGCTCTACGAGTTGGAGAATTCTTTTTCTTTTATTCACTGTCTAATGCTGTCAACGGGTGCACTCAAGTATCTACCAAGAGGTAATCCTGACCTGCGTGTCGGCAAGCGAAAGTGACCGTAGGGACTAGGTTTAATCCGAATCAACTCGTGGAAGCTCCTTGAATGCACCTTATGTCCTCTCTCCATTCCTCGCGCATTTGAGCCTGGCCGGATATTGGCACGTGCAGGACTTTGTTTTGACTCACAGTTTTAATAATTCCGCACACACTGCCGTGTAGGAGCTGATAAACAGGAGGGAAATTCCTCCCCCCCCCTCTCTCTCTCACCGAGGCATGACGGCCAATTAAGGAAGGGTTCCTCCTCGGGTGTGCTGTCCAGCGGCCGTGTAACAACCACCTTTGCTCGGTTCACAGAAGGTCGGACGCAAGGCATCTAGCAAAAGCAATTTCCATTCATACTGGAGGAAAGCTGGCACACATCGTATATAATGTTCCCAGTGATCGCTTCCCGCACTTCGTGTTAATCAGGTAAAAAAGACTGACGGTTGTCACAGTGGCATTCTATACACTAGTGGACGTCAAAACTCCTTTTCTGTATTCGTTTGCTGATCCAATTAGTTTAACAAAATGAGCCAGTTTGCCCTGCTTTTTTCCGTTGAAAAGAAAGAATCAAGAACGAGGAATAAGACTTAGTTACAACGGTATATCGCCTGTAGGTGAATCGAGATGTTAGGCTATCACTTTGCATCGGCTTGAAAAGACGTTCTGCGGGCCTTTGTGACCATACAAACTCTGCTCAATTCAATACACTGAATACAGACCAATTCGACAACTAGTCGATGGAGTCATGACTACGATTCTGCTGGCACCCCACACACAGGACGCTGGTAAGGGCAAATGTTTCACGTTAATTTTTGTCGAACACTCATTGGACGAAGTTCATTCAAACAATCACGTGGGTCGTCACTTCTAAGTGCGCACTTAGCCTTATGCCCATGCGTGGATCAGGACAGCAGGTGAATTGAATTGCTTTGTGCGTCGGTTGCTGTGACACATTTCCTTTACCAAATTTTGCAAGAGACATTTGCCCTTTCCCCGCGCCCTGTATACAGGCTAAGGGCGGTTGGGACGAGCTAAAACATGTTCTGCAATGAGACTCTTCAACCAATGAGGTGTCACATTTCTTTACCAAAATGCTCGCGCGCCCCAACTTTAAAGAATGCCGTGTACGCGTGGTGTCACCGCTGTATAGACCCCTTGCAGCTGGTACTTGGTAATAGTTCCTTTAACATGGCAAGGAACCATTGAAAACATGAAGTGCAATCCTTTTTGCGCCTCCTGGGATTGGCCTATAATTTGAAATAAAAGACACAGAACTGAGGCACGAGGGCTCTTCGGAGTTGGAGATAAAATTATGGTGTATGCGGAAGCCAACTTGCGAGGCTGGTACTCTTCAAGGAAGTCTCTATCTGTTTTGTTAGGTTTCTCTCCTGCACTTTAAACAAACAACCATAGTGCATTACGCATTATGCACTGTTTCAAAAGTACAGATCCTGCTGGATCTACAGTCGATCTGCCAAAGTACAGGCCTATAGAGGGGAAACATTCAGTCAGTCAAAGAGTCATAATATACAGATCGCTTGCCAGGGCAAGCAAGACCCTCCACAATACCTCAAAAGAAAAGCAGTTGATTAAAAGCAACACGCAAGGCTTGGGCAAATATTTGCGCAGAGCCGCGTACATCAAACACGGCAGGTACCGGGATCATACGCGATCTGCATGCAAGGTGACACGGCCTTCCGTTAATACCCAAACATTTGTGAATATTTATAGAGGTATATTTCGCAACTTTTGTACGGGAGCGTTAATCATTAATGACGCCATCGAGCCCACACAGCCCACACCTAAGAGTACCTCACAATTCCATCCTCCCTGAGTATCCTCTGCCGCCTGCATGGCATTTCAACTTCCTACCAGTAATCGATGTACAGTTAGGGTCCTGGAATTTCATAAAACAAACTATAGTTGTTCGCTCTTTGCGGAGTTTAAAGGGGGTAGTGACAGTTTTGAGCAGAGGTTTGTCAGTAAGCTCCCCAGAAGTTGTAACCGGCTTACTTTACATGGAATTAATACTCTCCCTCCTAGAGGCAAGGGGGGGGGGTGTAATTTGCCTCAAAAGGCTTTGTCGGCCGAAAATTGTCTTGCAGTCAATCATAAGTCTCTTACTTGTCAGTCTGAAGTAATCTAAGAACTAACAAGAGGTGACCATGTTACAGAACGCCTTGGACCATGCCACGGTTAACTTGCACAGCTCGTGAGCAGCTTGCGATCGGCTTGCGATGACTTGTGATTGGATGAATCGCAAGTCTGTGTATGGTACGCCAACCCCGCAGACGTTGTCATCAACTTTTCGTCACACAAGGGGTCCTCTCAGTGAACTCTGTCCATCCACAAAGGTAGCTGTTTAATTGCCGAGACATTACCACCAGTCAGTGGAATTGGGCACTGAGTGTTTACAAGTTTTCAACAAATATCATAGTTTTACTGAAAAACAGCTGTGAAACACTTATGAGCTTTTGTACGTTTTACAAGACGGGGGAAGGTATTCTATTCGTGTCTGAAGTAGTGTGGTAAGCATATGTTGGACTGTCGGCAGGAGGATGAACCGAGTGTATTTAAAGTTCCGGTGCAACCAGACAAGGTAAAACAAATGATCTGTTTTTGGCGCCCTTTGCTCTGAAGATGCCCGCTGGTGGGGTTCATTAACTTTGTCCTGCGCTCATTTGTCACGCGACTAATTTGGTTAGTGAGATCGCTGAAGACTGGACCCCACTGAGTGATCGATGTCTCTTCTCATTGTATGGACACACAGCTGGATGATAATTCGACTGTGATTTTCACCGTTGGCGACGGTTAGTTTATTGGAATATTGTACCCGCGGGAGGCTAATATTTGGTCGATCGTGTTCAAGAAAGTCTGTTAAGAGAATGTGTCCATTCCTCCCTTGTGTGAAGCAGACCCTGGATTGCTGGAAGAAACATGAAGATGCATGCCGTGGAATGTGTGAAAGGGGAGGGGTAGTTGTATTCGCTTTTGCACATACAGATTGGAAAAAAACCTTCTCTTCTTGATCCATCATTTACGACTGAACGCAAGCTGAGTCTGCTGACGCACACTGCCGGTCGAGGGGGCGGAGCTTATCCAGACGTGCGCGGCACGTTCGAAAAAAGTTACCGATTTCATTACTTTTTGTGTGGTAATTTCAGTCAGACCCACCTATCTCCATCTCATCCTTTAACGTTGCCGATATATTTTCCTGATGATGCTACATACAGCGTTCTCCTCTAGCCGCATTTTATTCAGTTAATGCGGTTACTGCAGTGTGTTACCTTCCCAAGTGATACTAGGGAGAAGCGTTTTTCTGAAGTTGATGACGCTTTGTGGTATGCATCCATCTTTGGGGTCTTTTTACACCTGTAATTAACCCGGTTTAGCATTGAAGTTGCAAGAGACTCGGTCATGTAGGTCACTTTGGAATGGCTCCCGTGCACTTGGTACTCGATGATCATGCCTTTCACATGGTATGGAGCCATTGAAAAACCGTGACGCGCATCCCTGTATAGAAGCTCAAAAACGGCGGTCACACTACGAAATATATATTAAGCCAAGAGCTTGTGGATCCTGATCTTTGGGGTTTTGACGGACAGTCATCCATGATTCACAAACCGTACTCTTTCTCATAATAACGAAAAGAGGTTATCGTTCGTGGGTTCTCTGTACGTGCTGCTGTTTATGAGCCCCATTAACGACTTGGAGTACTGTGAGCGAATCACCGTTTCCTTAAGTTAAGACTTCGTGCACCGCGCCACATTAAATTAAGGGGGGTCAAACTATCGGTTCTCGCGTTGAAAATACATGCCATGAAATTATTCCATTTGCAGGCATAGTAAACAATGAGATTACCTCTTGAGTGCTTGGAAGCGACATGTTTGAGCAAAATTACTTCTTGCAAACCGCTGAAAATACCTGCCAAATCCATTAAGATCTGTGGCATTGTCAGGGGCACATCTCTCAACAAAAGATGGCAAGGCTAAATATATACAGAAATGCCCAGCCCGATCGTGAGTGGTTCGGTCACAGTGCTCAGTTTACCGGGGCTGTCATTACATTTCAGTGACGGAATCGTAATTATACGCGCCAGTATTTGCCGTGTGCCGTCCTTGCTGAAAGCGGAAATGTACGGTGTTGGGTTTTCGTTTTCTTTTTCTTTTTTTTTTTCTTTTTTTTTTTTGCCAGGAGTGGCCGACCTGAACAAATCACGTACGTGCTGCCATGCCCATATTATTGTCGAGTCGATCAACTATCATTATTTCGTTATTTGTCGACCATCGACGTTGGCGGCACACTTGGACCTCACCGAGAAAACGCACACCGGTGGCGCTCCAGGCGGCCCAGCTAAACCCGCATGAATTATGTCTGGGACTCGCAGACATCATTGGTTGTCCTTCCTGCATTAATAAGGAAAGTGAAAAAAAGGGAGCTAGGTCGCACCGGAGGAGGTATTCGCGCATGTCACCCGTTTGTCCCTAAATTCCCGTGGAGGGATTTTGACTTATCCGCCGACCGTAGCACCGGAACGGCCAGGGCTTATAACCGCCAATCGCCCCTGTGTGTTTTTGGAGCAAAACGTTCCCGAACGTGTCCTCAGCGCTCAGCCGTAATCTCCAATGCGCTGCTTCTTATTTGAAGTGATTTGTCCTCGGGTATTTTTTGTGGTATTCTACAAGGACTGGTCATCGACTGAAAGTACTCGTCTACCATAGACTGCCACTCCGGCTGATCTCTCGGGCGGCTTGCTTGCTGGTGAATACCTGATGCCATGAACAGGTGAACCGGCCTCCGCGTGCTTCACAATTTTAATTTTTTATCAATTTACACTTTGAACTCTCAGGCATCGCTGCCTTGTCCTTCCGTCGTGTGTTGATCTACGCGCCTGAATAGATCACTTCAGAACTCAACTCACAGAGTTTCTTTTTTACAGCCGCGCTATACGTGCGTCGCCAGCTCGGTACGCCAGTGCATGTTTCCGTCATGAAACAACTATGACGTTTCGTGTCTGGCAGAAGTGTGGACGTATACCGATAGGTGTGGAATACTGTACGGCCATCGATGATTTCTACGAGGTGAGAGGCTTGTAGAGGAGTCACCCAATTTTTTTGTTGGGAAGATGGAGATCGATTTAAAGATGTTGATACGGACCGTCGTCTTGTTATCATTACCTACACGAGTATACTTGCTAAGGCAATGTCAGCCGCATGAGAAGGAAAATGACTCCCTTCGAACTAGCTTGACTGTGTCGATCTTGCTTCCTAGCTACCCTGTGTCCAAGCTGCTCCCGGATCGAAACCTTCCCTACTTCAAGCAAATGGCCATGCCGGCCATCGACATGGCTTTGCGGAGGTACCCGGAGCTCCTACCAAATCACAACCTCACCCGTCTGTACGGGGAAACGCGTTGCGAGCCGTCTTTCGCCCTTAATGCCGCCCTCGTGCACTGGCTGGACGAAGGAGCGGACGTTTTCTTTGGGCCTGCCTGCGAGTTCACTGCCAGCCAGGTGAGCCGATTCCTTGGGTTCCGGCAAGTGCCCATGGTGACCGGTGCAGCCATGGCCATGGGCTTTAGGTATGATGAGTACCACCCGACAATAACCAGGACCCAGGCGCCTTACAAGAAGATGGGCGAGGCGGTGCGCGATTTCTTTTTGCGGTTCGACTGGAATCACACGTTTCTGGTGTACCGCAAGGAGGAGGCCCCCTTGCGCGATTGTTACTTTGCGATGGGATCTATATACCGTGTGCTTCAGGACTACGGTTTTCAATCAACTCATGACGATTTTGAAGAAGCCATATACGGGAGCAAGGATTACCTAACATTGTTGGAGGAAGAGATCAGACCGAAAGCGAGAAGTAAGTCATCCCCCCACCCTTCACGGCTTCTCTTATGTTCCCGTCTGTCCTTGTCATTGGGTTCCTTTTATTCCGCCTTCTTGTGAACCCACGATCGTCTTAAGCGATCGTTCATTTTGGCGCCCAGGAAATGTACACAATACAGGCGCAAAGCACGAACATGCTGGCACCAGCATGCACGACTTGCTTTTTCCGTTGACTAGCCTATAAAAGCTCTCGGCCCTCGCTCCAATTCGATTTGAGGTATCCTAATTATCTCGCACAACCTTGCTGTGCCGTGCCACACATTTGCATAATGCAATAATATGTTTTTTAGCCACCGACACTCTTTCTAGTTTCCCGCGGATTGAGTTTGAACTACGGACGCGCGTGTCGCCTAGGGAATTCCAGATTTGTTACGGGAGTTGGGCGGCTTCCATTTTTGACGCTTTCACCTTATGCCGCGTTTAATTTGCAAATCAGTTTTTCTCAGCTGTCGGCCTGTATACTCAGAACATATCTCCCATTTTTTCTCCCTGTCTCTCGAAAATTAACTGTACTTTGTACTTTCCTTCCCTGTAGACGGTGCGCTGGTTGTCGCACCTCGTTTGCCTGTGTATTTTTCTTTTCTTTATCAACTTAAAACCCGAATTGATGTTGACCCTTTACCGTGGATGGAGAAAAAAGTACTGTGGTCCCGTGTCTTCTGTCCGCGTGTGGCATTGGGTTGCCAACGGTGAGGGCCCAGTGCTCTTGAAGAGTGCCACTGGCAACAGAAATGAATGACACGACCCCCCTGTGTCACGTGTTGTTTAAAATATGATATGACTTTGCACCCTGTCGTTTGGGCTTTAATTAAATGGCAATGTTCAAACAACTGCAAAAACACGCGCACCGATACGTGGACTGCTACGGGCTTGACATTTTAGAGGCACGTGCGCGATCGTACCAAGAAACATTGAAAGTGGAAAAAATGCTGTCAAGTTCCCTCACTCCTCCATTCAGATTGACATGGAGTGGTCAGATGGAATAGTCTCGAAATTCGATTTGTTCGGCACTTATGACCGCCTGCATAAACATCCAAAAAGAAACTGTCACTTTGAGATACATTTCAGAGTTTGACCACTCAGCAAAGGTATGTTGTCCGCCAAAGACATAGTTTAACAACGTCAGGCAGAAATGCGCACGTTGATTGGGGTGGCGTTTCTCGCGTTTTTCTGCGGGCTATTTCTTCTTTTACTCTAAACAGTCTCGACTACATGGGAATGTGGTGGTTTAAATTTGCTCAGAACTGGGCTATAATCACGAAAAAATAACAATGAATAAGTCCACCCCCCAAAAAAGTGCAACTTGTTCGCAACGGTTGTCTGCATGGAAAGCACAGAGAATTCCTATGTTCCTGTTTTAGTGCACGTCTCGTTTGCTCCCTTAGCTTCAGCCTGCCAGACTCGTGATTTGGTCACGCCTCAACCCAGAAATGGAGCGATGGAAACGTTCGGCTGCATCAAATCGTTCGGAAGTAATCACATTTAGCCAGCAACAGTATCCTTTGCTTATGCACCACAAATAAGCCATGTGTCCTCTGTGATCTAACGTGCCTTGCGTTGTCAGAAAATCAGTACACAACTAAAAGGCGCCATCTTGTCTTGCAGCCGTTAAGAGATATGTTTCTGTTTCCCAGTCATTTTTCTTGGTTTTTTAATTCTGACACACTTTAACGCTAATGTGGAGCTCTTGAGACCGTTATAGTGTCCCTTTTGTCCAAATCGGTTTCATGCAAATGGACTTCCCCGGTCGACCTCTTGAATCACCGATCTGAGCGCTAGGGTTGGACGGGGAGAATTCTTCCCTGTACTCTGTGGGCAGAAGGATGTTCTTTAGGCGTAATGGAACCCACCAGCAACATCGTCATTACGCCATAAATATGCGCGGGGCGACCTCTCAAACACGACAAGCCCCCCTAAGCACTTGAAAATGCATGGCCGTGTTCTCTCAATATCTCCAGAGTGCTTGAAGCTCAGGTGTTAGCTTGGGAGAGCCTCACGAAAATTCGCAAAATACAAAGTGGAAATGGCTGGGGGGCCTTGATTTCACCACCCGAAGCAATAGAAGTATAGATGGGTTTTATGGAACGGATTTACACCAGACAGACACAGGGGGGGCTCATATTCACGATGACTGTTTCCATAGGACTCACGTATCACAGCCCAGCAGGCTGCTATCGCACTATAAACAAGAAATGAGCGCTTATTTGACGCCTTATTGCCCTGTGATGTCTGTCTTGGCAACCACTCTACTTTTTATCGAAAGAAAGTTATTAGGGCACTGGGTATCGATGTGCTAGGGAGACGGAAGATGTGTGTATTGACCAAAGTATATCACTCGTTGGTATTACAGTTACCCCATTTAAGGTCTTTCAATCCAAATACAAGTCAATGCGTTACTAATTGGAACGACCCCAGCCGAAGTCCTAGTCGGTACGTCTCCGAACCAACCACGAAATGCTATACAGCCAACAAGAAGCGGCAGTTAAATATGTCATAATACGAATACACGAATTTGCCAGGACCTACTCGTCGTGTCTCTCGTATGGCCGAACGAAGTGACATATGTTTGTGACTGAGTGCGGACCGTGCATCGATTGTACTGACGCGCCGACGATGTGCGGTTTGGGTGTCGTTATGGTGCTGTAATCAAAGACTACCCGCCGATGATTATGCTTGCCATAGGCTGACATTTTCTTCTCTCTTTCGAATTTCTGTCCAGGACCCACGACCAGTAATTTGTGTCCAATGGGGGAGGGCAGCCGATTAGCTTTAAATGTCCTCGATCTTTGATTCTACAATCCTATGACATCTCGGCTGTGACCTTATCGTTTTTGTGCGTGCGAACGTATCGACCCTTGAGCGGAAATGATTTGAGTCAATTCGAAACCGATCCTGAGCTATCACAAATACCCCCCCCCATTGAAAGGCATATTTAGGTGCAGTTTCATTAGTAACTACCTTAAAATTTAATCTGTATATCTTTATCTTCAATTTCATTTTATCAAGTGCCAAAACTTGTTGGGAAAAGATAACTAAATACACCGAAATTGAAAATCGAACATTGTAAAATTATTTCATGTACCCAAGAAAGCAAATGGAAAGCAAAGTAAGCAAAGAAAGCAAAGTAATGAATATATACAACGAGTGTCACTTTGCAGAAACACAAGTAGTGTTTGCATCCGATACATTGTTATTTTTATTTTTTCCATGAAAGACGAAAATAGATTTGATTTCTGGGTATTACTGTCAAAACAAACAGTGACGCTGAATCAATATGGTATGGTATCTTGTTGAATGAGTGGTCATGCAGCAGAGTGACTTTCATTCTTCCGGTGCATTTTAATGTTGAGATACGACAGCATGATGCGTTTGGAGTCTCTCTTGCTGTTCAACCCAAAAGGAAGATTGCCTGCCTAATCGTGGACATGCTGGAATCATTGTGCCAGTCGGAATTCGAAGAGATTTATGGAAAAGGACGGATAAAATTAGAACGTGTTCTCTATTGTGTGATGCTAAAAGCTCTGGCATTCTTGGCCAATGCGTTTCTCGATACATGATGTCCAAACTACAGCGCAATGCACTACTCGTAGAATTTCCTTTTTGTTAATTTAAAATTCAGAGTATAGACCTACGTGTGTCTTTGTTGAATGGTTATCATGTCTCTATTCATTTTAGTTATGCCTTTTTTCGGAATCGTTTGACAACACCACTTATTTCCTTTTAAGTTTGTAAGCTTAGATTTTTCAAATTTAATTCAGTATGCCGTTTGGTTTTTCTTCTTTTTGTCAATGGTGGGGTATGACGCAAAGATTCTTATTTGAAGAACAGTTTTCACTAATTGATTTCAAATGCATCGTGTTCTGGCAATTCCACAATGTTTAATCTGTTCATGCAAGGAACGCGACCCTTTGAATCAAACCACATGACACTATGACTAAAAAAGCAGCTATGTTTAATGATTTAAAACGAGAACACATTCTTTTTAGCGTAGCATTTTCAGTCTTTATATTGCAGCTCATTTTTAAGAATTTTACCACATAAATTGTGTTTTTTTTTCTCTTGCACGGTTTTAAATTGCACCGCGTTGACTTTTGACTTAACACTTTCCTCTCGGGACGTGGCAACAAGATATGTATGGTGCGCCCTCATCTTGACGTCGATCTCGATTTTTTGGGGGGGAATTTCTCTCTTGGCTATTTTAAGAGTTAGTGTTTGCTTTGTTTTCATGCTCTAACGATGAACCTCTGGCGTCTTCTGTCGGTTAGTCTGCCAGATAGTGATCGAATCACCCCTACCATCTGCCGACTTGCGTTTTTCTAACTCGCCGAATCTGCAGGTGTGCGATTTTGTCTCACACGAAATGCGTCCTTCAGAGGTCCCCCCCGGTAGATACCTACGCGTGAGGGCCCATCTCGAGTTCGATTGAAGTAATTGCGTGAGCACCGACGAAGAAATCCCATCGATTGGAGAAATCAGGTCCAAGTTGCACGGTTACTTTTTGTCTGTTTGTTTCTCCTCGAAACACAACGCAAAATTGACCTTTGTACGGACTGTATTCAATTACTGTCACGAGACGATTAAATTGTACGCGTTAACTTTAAATTAATCATTCATGGTTGAAGAAAGGCTGATTTTGAGTTTAACAGTGGCACCTTGGTTTGGCTGTTTGTTTTCATTCTTTTCCAATCACTGTCAACGCACACATTTACCAGTATGAAAACCATGTTGAAAATACGGCGAGTCTTTTCTACAAACCTCAGGAATTCTTGAATAACCCCTCCCCCTCCCACCGCTGTTCTCGTTTAAAATTATTTGTAAGAACCAAGATCAGTGCATGGATTTGCTTTCAAATCTAACCATCAGACATGCCTCACATGGCATGCAGTTCATGCTGGGCCGTGATGACTATGTTACATTTAGGGCCTAGAGATAACAAGGGAGGAGCGAATTGCTCAGTATGGTTCCGACGTTTTTTATTCCGGAACTTCGTAGCATGTTTTTTATTCCGGAACTTCGTAGCATGTTCACTTGGCATGCAGTTGGGAACCTCAACAGCATTTTACTGTCCCTCTGCATTCGGTGATTCTGACTGAAGTTTTAAAGGAGTGTTATTGTGCAGAGATTCCTAAAGCGATGTGTACCGGTACATCTCGTCTGGGGCCTACGTTATTCCCATTTTTCATTGCAGCTTCCAGTTAGCTTTTTATCTGGGGCCATTCGAAGTAAATAGTTCTATACATTTCGGTGATGTATTTTGATAACTAAAATGCTGGCGATGATGACGGTGTTAGCTGGAATCAATATTTCGCTGAGGGCCGACTATATTAAGAACAGCCCCGATTTTGATCCTATTTTCACCCACTTGTTCAAACGACGCCAGGAGGAAAGGGAGCTGTCTTGCCCGGTGGTCTTCATAGAGAAAACTAGTCTCACTGCAAAAATTAAGAGAGGTCTCGGCTCTGTTTTGCTTTGCCCAAAGACGCGCTCCCGTTGAAGTCACGTTGCGAATTACATTGAAAAAAAACGCGAATTACGCGCAGTCGAAATTACATTCCCTATTTTGTCATGTCGGAATTATATGTCTGTAAGGTAATTGTGCAGTAACCGGGTCCAGGCTTTGATTGGAACACTTGCGTCGACGTGCATTTTTTCCCCGATCGTCAGTGTCTGGTCTTTGCAGCCCTTGCCAATTCCGTATGCTCGACTTGGTGGCACAGGTTCCGGTCATTAGGTACTCTGAGATCGTCCCCTCTTTGCTGCTCACTCCAGTACAGAATCTGTTTAGGGAATAGGGAGGTGGCATTGGACTTCCTGCCTGTTACTTTGTGCCACCCCTGTCTCTTAAAAGCGAGGGCACGCCCCCACTGGTTAAACTTCAATCAAAGTTGAAAGGGATGAGACGCCTTGGAACCCTGGCACGTCCCTTTCATCTCCATAAATTGGCCAGCCCGGTATATTTTAACGGGAGCTGTCAGGTGCGGATGGGGTTTGATTACTGTGGACAGTCGCTCCCGTACGGTCGGCAGGGACATCTCCGGGTTTAGTGACCCTTACGGCAAGACTAGAAATCGCATCGAGATAAATTATATTTATTGATATTTCAACCAAGTTTATATAGCACGAAATGATCGCGCCGAGGGTCGAGTTATCCGCGTCATGTTTACGCAGACGGCTCACTGTGCCTTGAATATGCGGGATAATAACGATAACTGATACAGCAGGTGTTGGCACATGAAACAGCCGTACAGAACTAAAGCCCGTTGCTTGGAGAAAACATTGTCCAAACAATCAAGGGAACAGGCCTTACTCCACTTAACGATATCATTTCCTGACCATTCAGTGAATTCGCATTATGCCTAATGACCTTGCTCTCGTAATATTTATGAACCTCTCAAGCCCATGGTACAAAACGTTACTAAATGCGATTTCAGGATATTAGATACTGCATTAGCAGTAAGGGGTTGTACAAAGCGCGTCGCATTTTTACGGTGGGCCGATTCTGCATCGTAATATCTCAAACCGTACCCACTAGCCATTTCATGCATTTTAAAAGAAAACGAATTTACAGCATCGCGAGATATTCCTATATACATGAAATCTCCTTGCTTGCCAAGTAGTTTCCGTGGCGTCGGGGTTACTGACGCGAGTGAAATCGGATCGTGTGATATTTTCGCGGACAGGTAAACGGAGAGCCCAACTGAATTCACGCCTGCACTTGCATGCAGTAGGGACCATGCCTAGTCTCGGCCGGCCATTTTGTTCTCCGGTTCGAGGTGTTCTGTTCCGCGCGTTTTGGAAATGAAAATCGGGTCAGTGCTTCTCCGGCGCGCGTATTGAATAACACGTCAAGGAAGCCCGCTTGTCATATGGTCCAGATATCGGTGATATGACACGGCCAGATTTCCTACAGGGCCGTTGGGCTCGGTTCGGCACGCTGCTAGCCTAGGGAGCTCTTCCATCTCACAATGGTGTGCATGTTTTTACAACCATCCCATCGAGGCATCGATGGTGTGCTTGTCGTCGTTATATGTTGCACCATGTCGATGTTGCTTTGTCCAGCCAATGTTTTTTCTTGGGGCGGGGGGTTGCTTTACCAGCAGTGACAGGCTGAGAGTATTGTCATAATTGTCAGTTAAATTGTGTTGGAAGTTATTTTCAGCTCGTTAGGCAAAATGTAAACTGGCTACCATTTTCCAGAACGGTACACATATCATAATCTAGAATAATCCAGAATATTTTGTACGTGTGCTAACAGCAGAGTTCATATGAAGATGTCACTGTGAGAAATTTTATGGATAGTAGGGTACCTGGGGAAATACACCTATATTGGAAACACTCGCAAGGGTCAAGACATGAAATTCGCCGGGCGAGCAAAATCAAGCAAAAGCAACAACATGATCATCGCTGAACTCTTGTTTCGGGTCTCCGAATTGCGCGGTGTGAGGCCCGCATCATTCTCTCGAATGTCATTGTTTCGGTTCACATAAGACTCACAGTCAGTGCTCCGCTATTCGGATTCATACATTATGCAGCCGTGCCATCAATACCGTCTCGACCGAGCGCATTAATGACACTTCTCTTCATAATGGAGTTATGAACGGCAACATGGGAGGCAGTTATATGGCAGAGTCCGTGAGGTAATGGTTACTTAGGAGTGAATTGTAGCCGGTACAAACACCACAGCCTCGACATTTGACGTATTTTTTTCCTCTTAATTACCTTGTCCATCGTTAGGCCACAGCCAAATTGCAATATACGCGACAAGTTATAGCACTGGCGATTACCCCTGCACGTCATTTCTCAATAAACGGTGAAATATGAAAATCATGCAGCAATTACAGCTTCACTGTAGCATCAAGCATGAAGTATGTATTGTAGTTGCAAAATCTTCATGGCACGGGCCTTCTTTCAGCCAACCAAACTGCCTGTCTTGCCAATTTAGTATGAATTATTTATCAGAAGTGGGATTTCAGTGTCGGTGGTTCTGACTCACTCGCTTTTTAGTGCCGGTTTCCATTTTACAATTTTGATTTTGAAATCATCTTTCTAGTCTCTGTGTTGCTCGTGAACATGACTGACGATAAATCGCCCACATTTATACAGTTGCAAATTGGACGTCGCCCCAACACAGCTTGATGTTTATTCGGCTCCTGCTGTCCTCTCCAAGTTATTCACCCTGCACGGTCTCCGCCAGGCATACTCAAGAGTGATCCAATTATCCCAGTTAATCAAAATTGTTTAAGTTGGACAACTACAAGCAAGGAGACTTGGCGGGCAAAGTAAAGCAACTGTCTGGCTATCAATCCATGGATTATGACAACTTGATAATTGTCCTTGTCAATTTTCCTCGTGTCTTTTAATGCTTGCATGCCATTTGTGCAATTTAATTTTCTGCTCAAGACCCCTTGGTTAGAGTTGAAAAAAGACTAGCCGTTTTCATTGGGGTATATAGGAATTCAAGGCATGGATTGCCGACTGTAAATTGTCACCTTTTTTACGGACCCAACCTTTTTAAATCAGACTTTTATAATCGGATAAGGAAATCAAAATCTCGAGACAAACCAGAGAAGGTTTGAATGCATTCGTACGGTAACATATGAATGCAAGTATCTCATTACTGGCCTACTTACTCCGATTTAAAATTCTAGAAAAAAATTTTAGTACAAGAGTTTGAATTTAAAAAGTAAATACCTTGGTTTTTCAAATAAGATGCCTAACTGAATACCAGATTTGTTCCTATATTTCCTCCATACATCGACAACAACCCATGTGTTGCTGTTATGAAACTAAATGGGCACACACGTGCACTTTGCACCGCTTGAGGGCGCTGCACGGCAAGACCGCTTGTCCTAGTCTCTCTCGTGCCGCAGCGATAAGCTATAAGCTGTTTAAATTGCACTGAATACACAGCCCTATTTGACGCGCCACGTTTCAGTTAGTTAGCACGTAGACAGGTCACCCATCTCTGGAGCTTTTACGAGAGTAATAACGAAGTTGTTTGCTTACTGGCTGCCATTGCGTGGGGTAGCTGGAGATTTCAGAGGGATGCAAAATGGATCGTTGGGGGAAATTATATTTCTTCTGGCTAGCCTACTACCTGGTTTAGACCGGATGTTGGTCTTGTCGCAACGCCGCTTGGATCGCTTTCTTTTCTTTGAGATATTTGACGGATATTGGTTTGTCATGACAAGCCTCGTCGGCAATGCTTCGGGACTCAGTGCTGCCTTGGTTATAATCTATCTCCCTTGTGAAGTCCTCCAGTTACGATTTGACAGGCACAGACCATTGGTTACTAGATAGTGTTATGTCCTGGTTGTGTGTTTTGCTGCCGCAGAACAGTGTTTAACTGGCAGCAGATGTTGTACATTGTGTTAGATAGTGAGATGACGTTGAGGGCGCTTTCCAGTGTTGGTCTCTTCTGACATCGAAACTGCCATGGGAGGTCGTGCCTAATTGCCTGTGGCAGTACCCATGCAGGAATAGGTAGATGGGCTGCAGTCTTACTGCTTGTGGATAATGACAATGTAAAAATAGAAACTCACTGATTTGAACGATAATGTATAATTCAGTGCATGGCTTCTTGCGTGACTCCGCAGGGGCGTTCTCTAACCAAGCAACAAGGACGACGAGGGGCGCTTGCATTTTCGCTGATTCCATACACAGTTAAGAAATGAAGAATTTCCCGATTATACCTACTGTAATTGTACTTTGCGGTTCCTTTCTTTTCTGAACGCGTATTCCCCATTACTTCTCTTATCTGTGGTGCATCACACGAACTTAAAACTTAGCTATAACATCAACCCTGAGCTCAAGGAGTGAATATTACATTTACGACATGAGTTTTCATCCGAGATGTCAGTTAAAGTCGATTTTAACTCAAGCATGATCAGATTCTACAGCTATGGTGTTCAGAATTCATGCGGAAAGTGAACACTCAAAAGTGGGCTACCTTGTATTTATCAAAAGTGCAAACTATAAACTTTACTTTGTGGGTTACTGGAAGGTTGGCATAAGGTACATGTGTACAATTTTTCAGTGCACATGAAAAGTCTATTATGTCAATAATCGTAAACCTTGCACGTTAACCTTGGTGGCAAAATGTGCATTTTTGCGAGTGCAATATGTAATTCATCAAATATCAAATTGCTAGCTAGTAAAGGCATTTTGGAACTATAAGTTTAGTACTGAACAAAGTACCACGTTCATACACCTGGTAAGTAGACCATGCCACCACACATGTATATAGGCTACAACCAGGACGAGGGGAATAGTGACAGCTAAATTGAGGTATAGAATCACATCCATGTACCTTGAAGGTAAGCTCACTGTAGAGAATTAGACGTTGAATAATAGAACGTGTCATGGCTCCGACGTATTGCCGTCCTTGGACATGTACTTTTTTGACAGCGAGATTCGCCGTTTTCGGATTTTATGTAACATATCGAGTTAAACATTTCCGTGCCTTACTGTGGAAATGAGCTTGAACGCAGGGCACGGTGTGATTTTAAAGAAGGAAACAGTCAACGTTCAGCGGAAAATTTATTTTTAAAAAAAGGCGAAACTTGTGAGTTGCACGCGTTATCAATTTTCCTTTGAGCTAGTGACTGAGTGTGGGATTCAAAGCTGTGAATATGCTCTGAAATTCCTGATGTGTCTCATTGTTCCCCTCTGGCAATTTGTTTTGCGCTAACTAACTTGTGATTAGGCGGTTGCGTCAATCGTACAATCTATGCATTAGATTTCAACTTCGTTATTATTTGATAGAATACGCCCAACTCTCGTAACAGTCAGGTTGACTAGAACAGAAAATAAAGGGAAGTAAAACAATTCAAGAGACTTGGGGCTTCAGAAGTACTCTTCATGACGGCATTTTCTCGAAGGAGTGCTTTTCGTATCGAAAATCGCCTGCATAGTCTAGTTGAGTATTAGAATGCTTGGATCGCGTTTTTCAATCAGGAATGTAGCGACATCCCCACATACACCACTTTGATACAATAAGATGGTCTTACTTCATTCAATATGAGCGATTCATGGTGAGCCTCCAAGAGTTTGCAATGCGTTTGCCAATCACAAAGTGCGAAATTTATCGACCCTTTCCAAACGCACACTGGGTCGACAAATTTCGTGCATTGTGACTGGCCAACACGTTTTAAACTCTTGGAGGCCCACTATTTTAAAATGCCCGTATTCGATATGCATCGTAATCATAAATGGTTTCACTTGGTATCCAGGATATGGCCCACATATACACCACCCTAGGGTCAGAGCCTCAAGCCAGCATGCATGTACAAACTCACATTTAGCCCATATCATCAAAAGAACAAAACAAGAACAAAATGTTTCGGGAAGTTTCAAAATGATGACGTCATTAGACGCGATCGACGTTATGTACAAATCCATATGTAGTCAGTAAGTTCGTGCAATTTTGATTTTCATTGGTTTACAAGTTCCTGCATTTTCCCGCAATTTTGAACATCCAACGTTCAAACTACTTGCCGAATTTGAAAATTCCTTCATTTCAATCGAAAGGGCATCCGTACTTGAATAGAGCAATGTCAAACGACATCTCGGATCTGATCACCTGTTGTAGCTGAACCGAGGCCAACATGTGGTTTTTCTTCTGTTTTTATGTCAGTTGCAAGCAGTGAACAAAATGCAAACGTGTTGCTAAGCGGGAGGGCGGGGGACACAGCACTCCCCCTTTGATGCCCAAATGCGCCTAATAGATGTTGACACAGCGTATGCCTCCAACTGAAATGAATGTGAGACGCCCTCATCGTTGGCTTTGCGTTAACGCTGAAATCTGAGAACAACCATTTGGATATCCCGTTTAAGCAAACGTTATCGTTTGTCATGTAGCTGAATGAAAACACGGCATAAGTGTAAATACAACAGACCAAGATGTATGTGTCAGTAAAGATCTCTTTGTTAAGAGTAGAGAAAAAAACTTCAAAGCGTTATAACAATGCACAAAGCTACGTATTAGGAAGAAACCGTTGTCGCTAGCGCCGAAATTTCACATTAACTATAAAATTGCGGCACCAGGTAAAATACGTATTTTATGTGGGTTGATTTGAAATACAAATCTGCTCAGTCCATAAAAATATGTATGGTATATTCAACACAACTGTAAGAATTATACTTTCGTGTAGTTAAGGTATTACCCTGCGACATTTTGCAACAAAAAAGTAACAAACTCCCAGGAAATGTTTTGATGAGACATGTCCATTATATTCTGTATGTTTGTTACTCAAAAAGAAACGAAACTTTTTAAAGAATGGAGAAAGATACCTGTGCTTATTTTCATTTGTTTTCCTATTTATTCTAAATCTTCTTCACGCTGTGCTTGTTTTTTGCCTTTATGTTACCAAGCTTGGAAAATATTTTGCTGGTAGGTTTTTTTTCTCCTGTGACTGTGAGATTGTGCATCATCAAGCCACTAAACACGTTGCAAAAACATTTTATTGTCACAGCCTCTGGTGTTTTTTACGAATACGCTGTAGGATTTGTTCCTAAAAGAGTTGCTTAGAGCGCACAATAATCGTTGACTTTCTGTCTCCTTTTAATGGTGTATTCACACTTCATCGTATTTTCCTCACTTTGTATCTGTACGGTAAAGTTCTAGAAACGAACATCTCTCCTGCATTGAAATAAAAATACCAACGTTTTCCAGATGTGCGTAGACCTTTGCTTTAATTGGTTTCGGCAGGTGTCAGCGCAGACAAAATGTTCCATGCTTCCTTGGGTATGGCAGTAATTACAGTTTTTTAGTCAACTGCCTCGCGAACTGAAGCGTACAAAAATGGTAAAGGTTTACATTTGCTCTGTCCTGATGTTTGTGGTAATCCTGAATTCATCCATGGAATTTTTGTTTATGCTTCAGAAAGATGCAGATTGGAATTTTACATTCGTCAACTTAATCTGTATTAAGCTCTGCATACCTGATGTATTAAGCATCGTGCATCTGTTATCATTTAATAATTATAGTTACGCAGGTGCTAATCTGGTGCCACCAGAGATAATTTTCTTTTTATTTAATGAGCTTCATTAGTAGTTTCACACGCAGTATTTCGTGCTTATCAACTGTTTCCCACGCCCCCATTCTGCCCTTATCTCCTAAATTTCATCTTCGCAGCGAATGATGAATTCATGGCGCCAAGTGCATTCAGACCACGACGGTGATAGGCATCAATTATTTTCGTAATGGTTGTCATTATGCAAGATCAGCTTTCTGTCCCTCATATAAATTGATGAGATTCAAAATTATACGAAAATCCATTTGCAGCATTCTTTGTCGGAATCTCTTTTATCCAAACTAAAGAGCACGGCATTTGAAAATTTGGAAACACACTTTGTTGTACAGCGTTATTCTTCGTCTAGTCATGGAGGAACAATGCACATATGGTCTAGTCTGGCACGATGGTGGCTCCTAGGGCTATAGTCAGTGAACCGTGCAATAAAGTGAACTTTTGGAGGATGCCATTTATGAAAATATTTTCTACTTTGGTAGTTATTGGTCATCATGAGTGACCGAGGTCGAGCGCGGCAGATCCCCCCCCCACACACACCCATTTACAAAAAGGGAATTTTCAATATTTACGTTGGCCCCCTGCCTTCATGTGTGTAGGTCATGGAGATGTCTCCTGGACTGGGAGCCCATATGGAGCCCTTGTATTTGTGGGTTTGTGTGCTTGTGAATTTG